>WAAD01010447.1:6138-35674 GCA_013389945.1 Fregata magnificens | reverse complement strand
GATGACACCGAGCTTAGTGGTGCAGTTGATACACTTGAGGGAAGGGATGCCATATAGAGGGACCTTGACAGGCTTGGAGGCCCCTGTGAACCTCATGAAATTCAACAATGCCAAGTGCAATTCCCAATATCAATACAGACTGGGGGACGAATGGGTTGAGAGCAGCCCTGCAGAGAAGGACTTGGGGTTACTGGTGGATGACAAATTGGACATGAGCTGGCAGTGTGCGCTTGCAACCCAGAAAGCCAATTGTATCCTGGGCTGCGTAAAAAGCAGTCTGACCAGCAGGTTGATTCTCTCCCTCTACTCCTCTCTCCTGTGACCCCACCTGGAGTACTGCATCCAGTTCAGGGGCCCTCAGTACAAGAAAGACATGGACCTGTTGGACTGGGTCCAGAGGAGGGCCACAAAAAAGATCAGAAAGCTGAAACACCTCTCTTATGGAGAGGGGCTGAGAGAGTTGGGATTATTCAGCCTGGAGAGGAGAAGGCTTCAAGGAGACCTTCTTGCAGCATTTTAATACTTAAAGGGGGCTTATAAGAAAGATGGAGAAAGACTTTTCACTAGGGCCTGTAAGGACAGGACAAGGTGCAACAATTTTAAACTGAAAGAAGGTACGTTCAGATTGTNCTCTCTCCTGTGACCCCACCTGGAGTACTGCATCCAGTTCAGGGGCCCTCAGTACAAGAAAGACATGGACCTGTTGGACTGGGTCCAGAGGAGGGCCACAAAAAAGATCAGAAAGCTGAAACACCTCTCTTATGGAGAGGGGCTGAGAGAGTTGGGATTATTCAGCCTGGAGAGGAGAAGGCTTCAAGGAGACCTTCTTGCAGCATTTTAATACTTAAAGGGGGCTTATAAGAAAGATGGAGAAAGACTTTTCACTAGGGCCTGTAAGGACAGGACAAGGTGCAACAATTTTAAACTGAAAGAAGGTACGTTCAGATTGTACATAAGGAAGACATTTTTTATGATGAGGGTGGTGAGGCACTGGAACAGGTTTCCCAGAGGAGTTGTGGATGCCCCATCATTAGAAGTGTTCAACGTCAGGTAGGACAGGGCTTTGAGGAACAGGATCTAGTGCAAGGTGTCCCTGCCCATGGCCAGGCAGTTGGACTAGATGATCTTTAAAGGTCCCTTCCTACCCAAACCATTTTATTATTCTATGATTCTATGCCAAAATTAATTTGATTTCAGAACTTTTTAGATTAATTTAATTATGTACGGCCAAAAGTTTTTCTCCCCTTTTAATGCTGAATTATTGAACTAATGGAAATCTTATGCTGATTTTAAGTTCATCTCTGATAAGTAATGTAGAGACATATGTCTTTCTTCATACAGAATAAGACCTTTGAATATGCTTAAAACTGACGTACTAAATGTGTCTTGTCTTTTTAATAGATGTGTGTTGATTTTCAATAGCTTTGTCTTTCAGGTCATTGCAAAATATGTGTGAAATTACACTTGCAGTATAAAATTGTTCCAGTTAGCTTCAATTTGATCCAAATGGCCTAGTCAAAGAATCATGAAGGTATAAATCCAGTTAATTTAATCTCCTTGAGATGTTCATTCGGTCTAATTTGAGTATTTGTAATTCTGCTGTGGCATACAGACTGGACTACCCAGTCATCCTCTGACCTGGTGGCATTTGCATTCATTTTAATGTTAAAAGTTAAGACCTGAAGTACAAGGTAGCGAGCATAATCTGTTCTCAATGTACAAATATTTAAATGCTTAAATTACAATGGTTTAAAAAGAATTTTTTAGAATTTTTTTTCCACAGCACTGAAGGTAATTTGATAAAATATCCAGGTACACTGTATTCTCTTCTAGTTTTTGAAACGTTGACTACCTTGCAGGCAATTATTTAGCAAGACGATATTTTATGCATCCTGGAAAATTGTAGTGATTTATTTTACCATGTATAGAAGTATCAATTTAATTGAGAATGTACCGGTTACTAACAATCACAAAAAGGATGAAAGTGTGCTTTCCTGTTAAACTGTTAAGTCAGGAGAAAATATTTGAAGTTACTACAGAGCTCTCTGCTTTCCTCTCTTGGTCAGAAGGTATTCACAGTCTTCACTTCTTTGGTGTCTTGACCTTGGCTGACTGCCAGACCCCCACCCAGCTGCTCTCTCATTCCATTTCCTCAACAGGACCAGGGGGAGAAAATAAGATGAAAAAACCTCCCACCTTGTGGGTCAAGATAAGGTCAGGAAGACCATTTACCAATTACCATCACAGGCAAAACAGACTCAACTTGGAGAAAATTAATTTAATTTATTGTCAGTTAAAAATAGAGTAGGAAGATGAGAAACAAAGACAAAAATAAAAACACCTTCCCCCCACTCCACCCCTTCTTCCCAGACTCAATGTCATTCCTTCATTCCTATCTCCTCTACCTCCCCCCAGCCCCCCGAGTGGCTCAGGGGAGATGGGATGTGAGGGTTGTGGTCAGTTCATAACAGTTCCCCTCTGCCGCTCCTTCTTCCTCATCCTTCCCCTGCTCCAGTGTGGGTCCTCTCTATGGGCCACAGTTCCTGGCAGGAGAGCCTGGTCTTGTGTGGGGTCTCCAAAAGCCACAATTTCCTTGAGGACATATCCACCTGCTCATGCATGGGGTCCTCCACAGGCTGCAGTGTGGATATCTATTCCAGCGTGGGCTGCAAAGAAATCTCTGCTCTGGCACCTGGACCACCTCCTCCCCCTCCTTATTCACTAACCTTGGTGCTCACAGGGTTGTTTTACACGTTTTCTCACTCCTGTCTCACCACTGCTGCACAGTGGTTTTTACCCTTTTTTTTCTGATACTTTGCTTTTCAACGAGCAGCATTCCTGACTGTGTCAGCATCTTGTTATTGTTCCCATCCGCACCCATGGGATCTGTTTCACAGAACTTCCAATATTTTTCCTGTAATTCACACTGTGTTTTGTATGTAAACCTTACACAGAACTGAAAAGATTTTAATGGGCTGTCGAGGACAGCCCACCACAGAGCCCTGCTTTGAGTGTGAGAAGGTGGCAACAATCTGACCCCAGTGGGTTCTGCATTTGCCTCTCCCTGCCTGATCAGCTCTTCTGGCAGAGGAGAGCCCACCAGAAAACTGCTGGCTTTTCTCTTTTAAAAGGCTTTCTGATACCTTTGTCATAGGGGTGGTGTTGTTAGCTCCTAAGGTGAAACCCGCACCGTCATGCAAAACAAGGGCAGGAAGCAGCCTTTAGCACTGTCCACACCACTTGCTGGTTAGCTCATTCCCCAACAAATCTCATTTCTCTGTAGTACACACAGTGTAAAGTGCGTAAGCACATGTACTCTGGGCTCATTCATCTTCATCATTTCCTTTGAAAATTTAATATTTACTCTAGTTTCCTCCTTGGAGGAAGGAACTATTCTGAGATGGTTTCAAATTCTCCTCCAATCTATCCATGTTCTTTGCAGTGTCCCCCTGAGTCTCCTCTCTCCTGCATACATGGTATGTTCCTAATAATTTCTGACATTGTACAATGAATCTATAATGTCAAGGAGACAAAGCAATTTTGGAGTAAAGAGATTTAATGTGAAAGCATCTTGGAAAGGCAACTACATGCATCCAAGGCCAGAATGATGGATGACGAGGTATTAGATTGTCTAATATTTTAAAATGTGTGATATGCTATTACTAAGGACTTGGCATATTAACAGCAAACAGAGTTAAAGGGATTTGAAAAGCCCTTAGTCAGATTTGGATCTTCTTCCACCAAAAGAATCTCATCAGAACAGAAGATACCCACAAAACTAGTTTTTGGGATTGCTGGGTCTTTCTGATATTGAATGAACATGTCTTGTAAAAAAAAAAAAAATTCTCTATTGGGTTTGCATGGCAAGGTTTTGGTAGCAGGCGGTGGGGCTACCAGGCTGGCTTCTGTGAAAAGCTGCTAGAAGCTTCCCCTATGTCTGATAGAGCCAATGCCAGCCAGCTCCAAGACGGACCTGCTGCTGGCCAAGGCTGAGCCAATCAGTGACCGTGGTAGCACCTCTGGGATAATCATATTTCAGAAGGGGGGGCAAAAACTGCATCAGAGGAGTGAAAATATGAGAGAGGCAGGGCTCTGCAGACACCAAGGTCAGTGAAGAAGGAGGGGGAGGAGGTGCTCCAGGTGCCAGAGCAGAGGTTCCCCTGCAGCCTGCGGTGAAGACCATGGTGAGGCAGGCTGTCCCCCTGCAGCCC
Source organism: Fregata magnificens (assembly GCA_013389945.1). Taxonomy (NCBI): domain Eukaryota; kingdom Metazoa; phylum Chordata; class Aves; order Suliformes; family Fregatidae; genus Fregata; species Fregata magnificens. The sequence continues at coordinate 31,463 of WAAD01010447.1, read as the reverse complement.
ATGGAGGTCCATGGTAGACCAGATATCCACCTGCAGCCCATGGAGGATCCCACGTCACAGCAGGTGGATGCCCGAAGGAGGCTGTGACCCCATGGGAAGCCTGCGCTGGAGCAGGCTCCTGGCAGGACCTTGTGGACCTGTGGAAACAGGAGCCCATGCTGGAGCAGATTTTCTGGCAGGACTTGTGACCCCGTGGGGGACCCACGCTGGAGCAGTCTGTTCCTGAAGGACTGCACCCTGTGGAAAGGACCCATGTTGGAGCAGTTTGTGAAGAACTGTAGTCCGTGGGAAGGACCCCTGCTGGAGAAGTTCATAGAGGACTGTCTCCTGTGGGAGGGACCCCACGCTGGAGCAGGGGAAGAGTGTGAGGAGTCCTCCCCCTGAGGAGGAAGGAGCAGCAGAGGCAACATCACAATGAACTGACCGCAACCCCCATTGACCATCCCCCTGTGCCGCTTGGGGGGAAGGAAGTAGAGAATAATCGGGAGTGAAGTTGAGCCTGGGAAGAAGGGAGGGGTGGGGGGAAGGTGTTTTAAGACTTGGTTTTGTTTCTCATTCCTCTACTCTGATTGGATTGTTAATAAATTAAGCTACTTTCCCCAAGTCGAGTCTGTTTTGCCCATGACGGTAATTGGTGAGTGATCTCTCCCTGTCCTTATCTCACTCCATGAGCCTTTAGCTATATTTTCTCTCCCCTGTCCAGCTGAGGAGAGGGAGTGATAGAGCGGCTTTGGTGGGCACCTGGTGTCCAGCCAGGGTCAATCCACCACAATTTCAATGGAACGTATTTGATATATGTCTTCCTATATGTGAGAGTGAATAGCTGTCACCTATAGGTGATAGTTATGAAATACATTGAAAAATTTTTTGACATATTTTCATTGATTTGTTTTTAATATTAAAAGAATGTATAGTTAGTAATGAGACCGTCAGTAGTTGCTACTCAAAGTATTTACATCTGTATTTTTATTTAAAGAAAATTAAGAAATAGATTTTATCATGGTTTCAAGTTGGTTTTGGCCCAGTAAAAACCTTCAGTAAGGCACAGGGGATTCCTGATTACAACAGTAGGTTCAAAATTAAATTTGCTAAAGACAATGGCTTCTTATTGCTTTAAAATATCAAAATGGAGATAATGTATATGTGTCTTATCAATATCTGGGGAAATTTTCTATCAGTGATAACAACTTTTTAGGTTACAGAGCAAACTAATATTATCTTCATTATATAGGTGGAAGAAGTGAAGTATAAAAAGTAAGTTGAATGTTCTAATTGATCCAGTAGAACAACTGTGAAAATAAATCCATCATCTCTTGTGTTGTAGTGTAGTGCTTCCTTCATAAATCTATTAAAAAAAAAAAGATTTTAAATTTTTTATTACAGACTAAAAGAGTCGAGGACAGCTTCCACAAACTTTAGCTTGACTGAGGTTATACTTCCTATACTTTTCAATCTTGCCTCAGCTTTTCTTCTTCAGCTCTTAAATCATGTAAGAAGAACACGAATTCACATTTCCTTAAGAGTTATAAAAGGAAAGATTGTATCCTGTGAGATTTTGTGAAGAGATGCTCCAATGTGACCCCTGAGCTATGCTAATTTGATTTAATTTCTTGTTTGTTTGGTTGGGTATTTTTACAGTTTTTAATAAAACTTTCTATGGGAAATTAAATGCAGCTTTAAAAATTTTCTTTAGAATTAGAGATGCATTTTTCTCAGGAAGTAAATATGAACAATTGTTCTGGTTTTGGCTGGCATAGAGTTAATTTTCTTCATAGTAGCTAGCATGGGGCTATGTTTTAGATTTGTGCTAAAAACAGTGTTGATAATAGAGATGTTTCAGTTATTGCTGAGCAGCGCTTACACAGAGTCAAGGCCTTTTCTGCTTCTCACACCACCCCACCAGCGAGTAGGCTGGGGGTGCACAAGAAGTTGGGAGGGGACACAGCTGGGACAGCTGACCCCAACTGACCAAAGGGATATTCTATACCATATAACATCATGATCAGCATATAAAGTTGCGGGAAGAAGAAGGAAGGTGGGACATTTGGAGTGATGGCATTTGTCTTCCCAAGTAACTGGTATGCACGATGGAACCCTGTTTTCCTGGAGATGGCTGAACAGCTGCCTGCCGCTGGGAAGTAGGGAATGAATTCCTTGTTTTGCTTTGCTTGCATGCGCAGCTTCTTCTTTATCTACTTAACTGTCTTTATCTCCACCCATGAATTTTCTCACTTTTACCCTTCTGATTCTCTCCCCCATCCCACTGGGGGGAGTGAGTTAGTGGCTGTGTGGTGCTTAGCTGCCAGCTGGGGTTAAACCATGACAGTCCTTTTTGGCGCCCAATATGGGGCTCAAAGCGTTCGAGATAGCGACAGGTTTGATTGGAATGTGTCAGATCAAATTTATAACTGTTATTGCTGTTTAACTACTAATAGGCAGGCTTCTATACTTGCCATGGGGCTTGCTTGCCTTATCATATATTGCAGTCTAGTGCTTGTTAGTGGCTGCTTATTTTGCTGCTTGCTGTACTGCTGTGCTGCTTATCACCTTACTGTACTGTGCCTGGGAACATTTTGATAACAGCAATGGCCATGCGCCTGGGCTGGCAGATGGCCAGGGCATTGCTGCTGTTTCTGTGCTGCTGTACTGGACAGATTGGAGCTCCAGTGTGAACTCGAGTGAAAAGGACTGTGACCTGTGGATGAGTCTACACAGGAGCAGGACACCCCAAAGCATCTGTGGCCATGAATAAGTCCACACCAGAGCAGGTACATCTCCATCTGTGGCTGTGGTTATGTCTGTGCTGCAGCAAGTATACCTCTGAAGGGATTGTGGCCCAAGGATAAGTCCACGCTGGAGAAGGTACACCTCAAAGCATCTGCGGTAGTGGATAAGTCCATGCTGCAGCAGGTACTCCTTGAAGCATCAGTGGCTGTGCATGAGGTCATGCTGGAGCACCTCAAAGAGTGTGGCCATAGATAAGCCCACAACAGAGCAGGTATGGCCCTAGAGGGACTGCAGTCATGGGTAAGGACATGTAAGGTTTACTTCTGAAGGGACTGTGGCTGTGGGTAAGGCCATGCTGGAGCAGTATATCTCTGAAGGCATTGTGGCCTGTGGAGAAGGCCATGATGAAACAGGTGCACCTCAAAGCGACTGTGGCTGTGGATAATCCATGCCACAGCAGGTATACCCCTGGAGAGGCTGTGGCACATAGCTAAGGCTCCACTTGGAGCAGATACACCCCTAGGGGACTGCAGTCTGTGGATAAGTCCAAGTCCTAGCAGGGGCAAGGGGAGGAGTTCATTGCAATGTTAAGCCCTATAAGCTGGCCCAAAGGGATCGGGGTGGATTGTAATCGTTCTGCCTTTAAATTGTTGTAACCCATGATTTGAGTTGCACGTTATAGGAATTACTATAGCAGGAACCACCTGAACCAATGGAGGACAAGCCTTACAAGAAGCAGGGCAAGTGGAGCAGTGACGCGACCTGAGCTGACTTTGGTGCCCAGTAACTCCACACAACACACCACCTCTCCTGTCCTGAGTGACCACCATAAAAGATAGAGCCGAAAGTCATGGACTAAATGAACTCAATGAACATTTTGTGGTGTTTTACGGACATTTTACAGGGTAACTAAGGGAATAATATCTGTATTATATCAAAAGATGGGAAGGGTGGTGGTGGTTAATGAGGATGTATTGGATAGTGTGTGACCTGAGCATGACATAAATGATAGGGAATAGGGAGTGGAGATGGCTGAACACCTGCCTGCCAATGGGAATGAATTCCTTGTTTAGCTTTGTTGGCATGCACGGCTTTTGCTTTACCTATTATATTGTCTTTTTCTCAACCCATGAGTATTCTCACTTTCACTCTTCTGATTCTCTCCCCCAACCCACCAGGGGAGAGTGAGCGAGCGGCTGTGTGGTGCTTAGTTGCTGGCTGGGGTTAAACAATGACAACAGTACAGCATGCTGCCTATAAAGGGAGAATTATTTTCCCAGCAGGTTCTTACAAAAATGTGAACAGAAGTCTGGCTGTTGCTGTTCATATAACTTCCTACTTTCACTCTTCTTTATTACTTTAGTTATACCAATGATGACATGGAAACATTGAACAAATTCTAAACTTCAGAAAACATCTTTTACTAAAACACAGAATCTTAATAGAAGTCCAGTATTGCCAAGTATTGTTTGTCACTGCCGTTTGAGTACTTCATGGCAAATACAGTAACGTCAATTTTTTGACAACAGGAAACAAAATGAACTTAATGAAGACTAGTCTTAATATATGTATCTATGTTTATTAGTATACACATGTATATGAATCAAAAGAGAGTGAAACTATTTTAATAAAAAACGCTATGAAAAGCACTACCTGTGATTGTATATATTCTAGTAAATACCAGCAACATACAAAAATTTTCTGAACATATTTCAAACTAAGTAGCTAAGATATATGAGGTTGATGTTTATTTTTGGTACACTTGTTAAAGATCAGCTTCTTCCTCAGGCCAGTTGAGAAACAAACAAAGATTTGGAATTTGGTAACATTTTTTATACTATACCTCACAAAATCAGACTTATGAAAACAATTTTTCCTTGAGTTATCAATATATGTATTGAAATTGTCTGAAACATGCAAAGGATAAATTGCACTGTGTAAAATAGCTATGAAAGTGTGTCCACCGAGGTTCTACAACACCATTATTAGATTAAGTTTTTGTTAACTTGTTAATCAGGCAGAACTGGAAATAAAATCACCTAGTGTTAAATTGATTGATTCTTCCAAACTCGTTGAGAAAAATCTAAAGGAGCTTAGAGATATCATAAATATGGGTAGAATGAACAAAATGAGATTAAACCTTGAGGAAGGTAGGATAATACCTCCAGAGGAAAAAGAATAAGAAAGACAGATGATTCTGGTGAGGCTGTATCTAGAATATTGCATTTAGTTCTGGGCATCTCACTCCTTGGGATGTTCAGAAAAATTGAACAAAAATTATTAAGGGACTGAAGAAACTAACTTATTACAAGATTTTAAGGATTCTCCTTCTATGACTGGGTGACCTGCCTAGTAGATGAAGGCAAGGCTGTGGATGTTGTCTACCTGGAATTTAGTAAGGCCTTTGACACGGTCTCCCATGGCATTCTCCTGGAGAAGCTGGCAGCTCACGGCTTGGATGGGCATACACTTTGCTGGGTAAAAAACTGGCTGGATGGCCGAGCCCAGAGAGTGGTGGTGAATGGAGTGAAATCCAGTTGGCGGCCGGTCACGAGCGGTGTTCCCCAGGGCTCGGTTCTGGGGCTGGTTTTGTTCAATGTCTTCATCAATGATCTGGATGAGGGGATTGAGTGCACCCTCAGCAAGTTTGCAGATGACACCAAGCTGGTTGGGAGTGTCGATCTGCTCGAGGGAAGGAAGGCCCTGCAGAGGGATCTGGATAGGCTGGATCGATGGGCCGAGGCCAACTGTATGAGGTTTAACAAGGCCAAGTGCCGGGTCCTGCACTTTGGTCACAACAACCCCATGCAACGCTACAGGCTTGGGGAAGAGTGGCTGGAGAGCTGCCCGGCGGAAAAGGACCTGGGGGTGCTGGTCGACAGCCGGCTGAACATGAGCCGGCAGTGTGCCCAGGTGGCCAAGAAGGCCAACGGCATCCTGGCTTGTATCAGGAATAGTGTGACCAGCAGGAGTAGGGAAGTGATCGTGCCCCTGTACTCGGCACTGGTGAGGCCGCACCTCGAGTACTGTGTTCAGTTTTGGGCCCCTCAGTACAAGAAGGACACTGAGGTGCTAGAGCGTGTCCAGAGAAGGGCAACGAAGCTGGTGAAGGGTCTAGAGAACAAGCCTTCTGAGGAGCGGCTGAGAGAACTGGGGCTGTTTAGCCTGGAGAAGAGGAGGCTGAGGGGAGACCTTATCACTCTTTACAACTACCTGAAGGGAGGTTGTAGTGAAGCGGGTGTTGGACTCTTTTCCCAAGAAACTAGTGATAGGACGAGAGGAAATGGCCTCAAGTTGCGTCAGGGGAGGTTTAGACTGGACATCAGGAAGAATTTATTTACGGAAAGAGTGGTTAGGCATTGGAACAGGCTGCCCAGAGAGGTGGTGGAGTCGTAATCCCTGGAGGCGTTCAAAAAAGGTGTAGACGTGGCACTCCAGGGCCTAGTTTAGGAGTCATGGTGGTGTTAGTTGATGGTTGGACTTGATGATCTTAGAGGTCTTTTCCAACCTTAATGGTTCTATGATTCTATGATTAATAATGCGTATTTCCAACCAAGCCTGAAGCTAAGCCCTTAATTTTGTTGTGTACGTTTGTTGTGTTATGTTTATACATGTAAGTGATTTGCAGGAAGTGAAAAGCAAAGGACACGTCCTGACTAACATTAGGTTCTCATTGTGCAATATACCTTTTTATATATCACTAAATGTACATAGCCTGGACTAGCAGCATTAACTGAATGACCTTTAATGGTTAAATAATGACAGAATACTGCTATTATCTAGGGAGTTTTATTTGCAAGTTATGGTTCAGATGCCTACTTATCACATGACCTAGGGGACAACATTTAGTATCAACATTACCTCTCTCTTTCACAGTAAGATACTGCTCAAAATTGTGATTTGCACATGATTTTGATTCAGTCTCTGTATGTAAATACATTTGAAAAAAATCTCTAATTGTGTTCATTTTGCAAAAACAATAGTTTTAAAAACATATAACCTAATCATGGATGTTTTGAGAAACAGTTACATCTAGAGATATGCTTCAGACCTTCCAAATTCCAGTCCAGGCCTTGGGTTCACACACCATCCACATCTCATCTATATATGTGACTCAGAAAAACCTGAACTCACCTACACTCTATCACTCTTCGTTTCCATAGAAGGAAACCTGGACATGGGTCACAAACTGGAATTGTCTTCAAGAGGTGCCGAGTAAGAATAATGAGGCTCCAGTGTCCCTGTGCACACTTTGTATATCCAAGCACATAAATATAAACGTATCCTCAAAGCACTGGTCAAAGAAAAATGGCAAAACATGTGGGAGAAAGTCAAGAAGTTAAAAATTTACTCCTCTGGGCTAGTTCCAGCTGGGGAAACAATGTTAGGCAATACTGTAAGATATTTTTTAGTTTATTTTTGCCTTCTTTTTTTATGTTTTTCAGAAAGCCTGAAGCAGCAGGCAAAACAGTACCTTGTACCAAAGAAGCTATTGAACAAAACATTTAAGAGCTTTCTGAATGCAGCTGTTTGGTCTATTTTCAGTGATACATTGAGACTGTAGGCAGGCATCACATCAGTTACTGGTTTTTATATTCTTTCTTGTACATTAACTTTTCCCATTCCCTCCAAGGACTGCTAGAAATTGGGTTAGGGTTTAACCATCACCTTCAATTTCAGGGAAGACATTTTTGACAAGCAGAGTGGCAAAAGAGAGCATTACACTATGTCTTTTCTAGAAAAAGCCTCCTCACAGAGGAACAAATGCAGCTGTATCATCACTGGTGTGGATCCTGATCTCAGATGTACCAATGGGCAGAGGTATGCTGGTCTCAGAGAGTGCCTCTGATTGACAGTGTCTGATTTGTTTGCATATTTTTTTCCTTTACAGTGACAGTGACAGAGCCAGAATGACTAGTCTTCCAGAGCCTGCAGTGAGAAGCTGAATGAAGGAGAGGAAGAAAAGTTAAAGCAAGGAACTGGAGCTTTGCAGATCACATGGCAACAGAGAGACTTCTCTGAGAAACAGTGAACAGATCGGTCAAACCTCAGAGATTATGGAAAGAGCCTTCCTGCAAAGAAAAGAAGACAATGACTGCTGCAACCCAGAAAAGTAATGCCTTGGCTGAAATTGAGCCAAGATGTAGGATGTGACTGCAAGGATGTAGTCAACAGGGGCAGATTGCTTATAATGCTTTTTATAGTCTTACATAGTCATTTCAACATTCCTTTATTTAAAAAAATAAAGCAGTCGAGTCTCGAAGATTTAGCATTGTAACCTAAAGAAGAATAGGCAGGGGTTACAGTGAGTTGTCAAGGTTACTGAATTTGTTGCTAGGAGTAGTCTGATATCAGAGTTGGGTTTTCCATCCTCTTAAGCCTTGGGGCTATTTCTGTATTTCTCTCTCCTGCCAGTTTCCTTCATGGTAGCCCCCTCCCTGGCCCATGAAACAAAGGGCTATTTTTTGTTCAGCAGGGAGGTCCTTGGTCTGTCAGGTTGTTGCCACAGGCAGCAGTCATAGAGCTGCAGCTACAAAAGGGCAGCCAGTACTCACTTGACCATGGGAAAATTATCACAGATTGTGGTCTTGTAATAGCTAAAATTGTATCTGCTAGGCTACACTTTGGAGGAAAAATTATTTTCAAATTACTCTTAATTGGGAGCACAAACACCTGACAGAAGCCTGCCAGATCATCTGATAGAAGCTGCACATCTTTTTCATGCATCAAAAGTTATGAGGGAAAAAAAAAAAAAAACATGAGAGAGAAATAATTCATCTTTGTAACCTGCTTTCAGCAACTCAAGTGGAGTGGTAAATGTTTACACTAGGATAACAATGTGGCAAATGGAAACCCTACTTTTATGAATTCTGATGCATTTCCAGAGACTCTCTAAATTATACTCCTGTCATTAGAGCTTAGCTCTTAGCCAGTTTTTTAGGGAAGACTTCCCTTTTTCGTTTCTTTTCTTCATTTTTTTTCTCTTCTTTTGTCTGTCTTTCTTTTTTTTTTCTCTTGAAGTCTTCTTTGAGCTTTAACATAAAATAATATTGAGTTAAAGAACTCAATGCAAAGCCTTTCTTGTATCTGTTTGCAGCTGTTTCAACCTGTTACAAGTTTAAAGTGAAAAGTTCAAATCTATGGTGAAAGGCTGGGAAAGAACATCTTACAGTTACAGATTACATCAGGATCTGGCAGTCCTTGGTTCCCACCATTATTGTCAATCCATGTTACTTAAGATCTGGTCTCTGGTATTCACTACACACAAGTTTTGGATAATGAATAAAGGCAACCGGTATTCTTCACACATATTCTTCAAAGTTTGTTGACGCTATTGAAGGTATGTGTATGCTTAGCTGTTGCCCTCCATCTCCCCCAGCATCACCAGCAAAATTTATCATGTTGCAAGTCACTTACTTTATGACCACAGATATTCTACAGCCCTCATTGGATAAAATTAGTTGGAAAATCTCTTAACCACTCGTGATAACTACCCACACTGCCTACTTGCTGCAGTCCTGAATCATGAGATCTTTTGCCTACAACCAACAGGACCTCTCTTAATTATTGTCTAACAGCTGCTATGGTGCAGAATGTACATCTGGCTGTTTGAAGACTTTTAATTTCAAACTTGAGCCTGATCTCTTATTTCTTTTCAATTATTTTTTTTCCTGCTGCATCATATACTTAACTGTAAGAGTAGAGTGGAATCAGAAGAAAGATGGAACTATGAAGCACAAACACAACCACTCTTATTAACGAGAACAAGAAGGACCTAATCCTGATGAATGCTCTGAATGACTGTTTCCAGCAAAATTTTCTGTATCTTCAAGCAGTAATGTGGAACTATGCTTATGTTAGGTGCAAGCAATAATTCTGCATCTCTCTCCAGCCAGTGCTATTTTCCCCTGTTAGTTCCTCTAAATCTACGGAAATCCCTTATGTTTCTGAAAGTTCAATTCCATAGCCCAATCTCTATCAGACAAGGCAAACTAGACCTGTATTTCTACAGAGCAAGCCCTAGCTGCACCAGATTTTGACTATTCCTAGCTTGAGAACTTCAAGAATGATGTCTGCAACTTTTCTGCTGGAAAAATGAAAAGCACAAAGTTTTACTACAAAGTGCATCCTGAAAACAAAACAAACAAGCAAACCCCCCCTCTATTTAAAGTTCTGTGAAACTTTGAAAAGTAGGCTAGCTGGTTGTGTGGGTAATTTACCTGTAAAAACCTTCTACCTGGATTAGTTTCTACTGGGTGTTACGCTCTGTCTGTACAGAGCCACCCACAACCTGCCATTGCACCAGCAGGGGTTCTCCATAGGCTGCAAGACATGAAGAAGATGTGTTGCAGAGGGCAAGCATTTCAAGGGAATCAAGGAATATTGAACATACCAGAGATACTGAGGGGATGACAAATATGAAGTTTACTTCTAGCTAACAAGATTTACTTTCATAAGAGTGAATGCCTTTCCTTCTTGCAGGTGTGTATGGCCTTGACTGATGCTTCAGTTGTTAGAATAGAAGCAGCAAAATAATGTACATTGAAAGGGATACTTGGAGGTGTCTAACTCCCCAGGGCCAACTTTGAAGTTTGTTTCAGCTTCAGAATTAGATCAAGTTGCTCACTATCCTGTCCACTTGAGTTTTGAATGGATGCAACTGAGGGTAGAGATTCCAAAACTCCCTTGTGCAACTTTTTCCAATATTTGACTACCTATCCTCATTAAAAAAAAAAAAAACAAAAACCCAGAAAATCTTAATATCTGACTGCAGTTTTCCTTGCTGGAACTTCTGTCTGTTGGTTTTTGTTCTTTTGCTGTATACCTCCCATTAGGCATTTGTCGGCAGCAGTAAGATCCCCCTATAACCTTCTCCTCTTAAGACTGAACAAATCCATTTATCTCAACTTCTCATTACAGATGACGAGCTGCAGCTCCCTGATCATCTCAGCCACTTTCCATTGTACTTGCTCTAGTTCGCTGGTATCTTTCTTGTATAGGATAGCCCCAAACTGGGCACAGTACTCCAGATGTGGTCTCACAAGTGCTACACAGAGGGGACTAACCACTTCCCTCAATCTGCTGTCTATGTTCTTGCTAATACAGCTCAGTATGCAATTGACCTTTGCTGCGTGGGCACATCCATACTTCTGTTCAACTGGTTGTCCAACAGGACCCCAATGTTATTTCTGCAGAATGGCTTTCTGTGCAGCTGACAGAGGCTGTACTATTGCACAGGTTTATTCCATTAACCTTGGGGGCACTGCAAATGACTGACCACCAGCTACACTTCAAACCATTGACCATTACCCTTTGAGCCCAAGCTGTCCAGTGAGTTTTCCACCAGGTTTACAGTTTTCCACTGGATCTTATAGTCCACCCATGCTGTTGCTAGCTGACAATCCATGGTTGCTAAGGAATGCTCTCTTCTCTGTGGGAAAGCACATAATCACTTTGCTTTATTCTCTTTTATTACAGTAGCCTATTTGTTCATGCTGTTTTTCTCTTGACATCCTCTGAGCTGTACTTGTCCTTGGCTACCTAACTTTGACTACAGGAGTTGAGCTTTCATAAGTGTACTGTGTCTGGCTGAGGGGGAGCTGGTTTCCCCACGCCAGCCCGCTGTGCNGTTTGGGACGTTGGTCTGTGCCCTCGGGAGCAGCCGCGGCACGTGCTGGGCCCTGCTTCCCGGGCGGGGGCTGGGCGTCGCTGTGGTGAGAGGTGGGGAGTGGGGTCCGTGTTGTCCTTTCCCTTTTGTTTCCGCATGTGGCTTTTCTTGTATTAAACTGCCTTTGTCCTGACCCAGGAGGTTTCTTTCCACCCCATTTTCTGCCCCTGCCCTGCTGAGGAGGGGAGTGATAGAGCGGCTGGGTGGCACCTGGCGTTCAGCCAGGGTCAAACCACCACAATAAGAAAGAAGAGGTGATTATTTTCCTCTCTTGTCTTTTGTTACTATATAGATAAATAACCTTTTTTTCATAAAACTGAAGATCCCCATCTCTAGTTCTTCTTCACTGTGTGGGATGATGTTGGTGATCAGAGGTTCTATTGCATACTGAGTTGAATGATATGGGTTGCTCTTGTGAAGAAAAGAAACAGGTATGGGTCAAACCTACTGCCCTAGGCATAAGACTATGGCAGTCAATTGTGGCTGAAGATTTTTTCTGATTGTGGTTCTGATTTCTACGTTTGTGCAATCCTGTAGCTCCAACCTTGGGCAGAAAGAGGTGGATCAAGGAAAATCATTGATACTTTTGACACATTGCAAGCAGCCTTACTGTTGGATGACAATATACTAGTTAGTGTCACTCCAAATCAGTTAAATAATTTCTTCATTTAAATCCAGGAGACACCAAGGAATCTGTCTTCATACTTAAAGTGCTTGAGGAGTAACTGAACTTTTACAAGAAAAAAGCAACCTTTGCAGGGTCATCTCCCAGTCTGCCAGGAATGGTAATCAGCTATTTAGAATGCATGTTCCATTTAGCTGAAATTCACCAAATGCATTTTTGATTCTCATTTCAAAATTTGTTCTAGGTCCATGTCTGTTTGCAGTTTCTGGGGGGTTTTTGTGTTGCTGGAGAGGGATCAAATGAGAATTTGCACATAGTATAGAATTATCCAAAGTCCCTATGATGAGATATTTTGGAAGGGAGTATTCCTAATCTCAGAAGGACTTGTGCATGGTATGGGATTGAGCCATGGCCTTAGGTTGGGGATATTGGGATGAACTGTATCCCTAAATCCTGACAAAATCCAAGTGAGGCATATGATACAGTCCAGAAATGATCCCAAGGGTTCACTGAGGTGTGGATTCCTTGCGTGCAGTGTATCCAAAGCCATGATCTCAGACTTCCTCGTAGAGGCCTAAGCGAGGCTTACATCTAGACAGATGATATCCATCAGGACAGGGGGATGATGTAACTATCATGTTGCATGGACCCATTTTCAAAGTGTAGGATCTAGCTACATTCTCAGAGAAAGAGAAAAAAACGTAAGGCAGCAATTGGATCTCAAAGCAGCTTCCTTGTTTGTTTATGGCATGCTATTTGCTCCGCTCATCTTTGGATTCTTTCAAAGTGGAGAACTAGAAGATGTTCCAGTTTCCTTCTCTCACAAGAACCTAGCCGTTGTTCCTGAAGCTCCTGTCATGGAAGAGACGAACTTGCATTTTACAAATCTGAAAGTCTCATCTCCTCTGCCATGGGAAACCTTGTAGTACTCTGGAACTATATCCATGACAGACTAAAGAACTGGTAAACTTCCTTGCTGTATGGACAGGATGTCCTCCTGGCTTTAGCTTTCGTCAGAATCTAGATAACTTGCAGGTCCTGTTGTTGCCCATGCTGACACATGCATTCAGAGATATTGTGGTAGGTTGTAATACTAATATATGTGGCCCATAAGGAATAGTGACTTTCCTTGACAAGGCAGTTTCAATATATTTACCTTGTTCCTGTTCGATTCATAACAGACACCTCCATAAATTTGACTCAGGATGGCATAGATGTGTTCTACAGCAGGTCTGGCTCTGATTCAGGACTAGAGTCTAGACAGCACTAACAACTGATGTGTTTTCATTCTAGGTACAGCTGCTGAGACAACGCTAAAAGGTCCAATACCATAATTTGTTCAAAAAAAGTAGTGTGTCCCAAATCTGCATCTAAAGAAGGGTAGCAACCATCCCCAGAAACATTCCATAGCAGTGAATTTGAAGAATGAGTAGTGTGAGTAGGAAGCATGTGTGAAAAAGACTAGTTCTGAGGAGGCCAGTAAACTTTTAGCATAGGCACAAAACAGTGGAACCAATATAAACTCATAAAAACTTTATTTTCATAAAAGGAAGATGGAGGTGGTTCTTGCAAGCAATTTAACTTAAAAATCTGGAGGCACTCTTGAATTTGGGGTCATGTCTTTTATGGGCAGTCTGGTAATATGACTGTGCAGTGTAGAAGCTCTCCTATTGATAATCATGAAATCATAGAATGGTTTGGGTTGGAAGGGACTTTAAAGATCATCTAGTTCCAACCCCACAGCTGTAGGCAGGGACACCTTCCACCAGACCAGGTTGCTCAAATCCCCATCCAACCTGGCCTTGAACACTTCCAGGGATGGGGCATTGTAGAGGCTGAAAGGCGGGAACTCAGCATCTGCCTTAAGCATGAACGGAGAGCAAAGCAGCAGCGCGCATGCGCCGACATGAGGTCAAGAAGCGAACACTGCGACCTTTAGGGCCCGACGCCGAGGTACATCCCCCCTCGCCGAATGCACCCGCGCACCTGTGGGCCTGGCGACCACGCGAACGCCGCGTGACGGCGCTGACGTGCGGTAGCCAGGGCAGAATGGCCGACTGGCGCAGTCTGATTGGCTACCCGGCTGCTGGCCAAGCTATAAAAAGGCAGGCTTGCTGAAGAGGGACCGGGACCCCACCAAGCACAAGAAGACGACAACTGGACCTGTGGGACGCCGCTGGATCCATAGTGGTGACTACTGCGATTGCCTTTCTTCTCTCTCTCTCCCCGCCTCTCTTTTTCCCTTTTCTTCTCTTTCTTTCTCTCCTCTCACCTGTTTTCTCGCAGTTGTAATCAATCAGAAACGTTAGCACCAAAGTATTAAGTTATAATAAAAGAAGTTCTGTTTGAAATCCCTGGCTGTTATATATGGTGCCACACATTCATTCTACCCTCCGATCAAAAGTAGCCAAGAGTAAAATTCGTGTTTGAACCCCAGGGCCGGGGAAAACTTTGAAGGGGACGCCTGCTCAAATTTTGAGTAGAGCAGTGCCCATGTTGGGACGCGTGCTTGAATTTTGAGTAGAGCAGCATCCGTATAACTAATATCTAATCTAAATCTACCCTCTTTCAGTTTAAAACCATTACCCCTTGTCCTATCACTACATGCCCTTGTAAAAAGTCCCTCTCCAGCTTTGTTGTAGGCCCCCTTCAGGTACTGGAAGGCTGCTATGAGGTCTCCTCAGAGCCTTCTCTTCTCCAGGCTAAACAACCCCAACTCTCTCAGCCTGTCTTCATAGGAGAGGTGCTCCAGCCCCCTGATCATCTTCATGGCCCTCCTCTGGACTCGCTCCAACAGGTCCTTGTCCTCCTTATGTTGGGGGTCCCAGAGTTGAACACAGTACTCCAGGTGCGGTCTCATGAGAGCGGAGTAGAGGAGGACAATCACTTCCCTCGACCTGCTGGTCATGCTTCTTTTGATGCAGTCCAGGATATGGTTGGCTTTCTGGGCTGCAAGTGCACATTGCTGGGTCATATTGAGCTTCTCATCAACCAACACTTCCAAGTCCTTCTCCTCAGGGCTGCTCTCAATCCATTTTCCACCCAGCCTGTATTTGTGCTTGGGATTGCCCTGACCCATGTGCAGGGCCTTGCACTTGGCCTTGTTGAACTTCATGAGGTTCGCATGGGCCCAACTCTCAAGCCTGTCCAGGTCCCTCTGGATGGCAACCCTTCCCTCCAGCGTGTCAACTGCACTACACAGCTTGGTGCCGTCAGCAAACTTGCTAAGGGTGTGCTCAATCCCACTGTCCATGTCACCAACAAAGATGTTAAACAGCACCAGTCCCAATACCAACCCCTGAGGAATGTCACTCATCACTAGTCTCCACTTGGACATTGAGCCATTGACCACAATTCTTTGAGTGTGGTCATCCAGCCAATTCCTTATCCACTGAGTGGTCCATCCATCAAATCCATGTCTCTGCAATTTAGAGACAAGGATGTTGTGCGGGACAGTGTCAAATGCTTTGCACAAGTCCAGGTACATGACATCAGTTGCTCTTCCCTTATCCACCAGCGTTGTAACCCCATCATAGAAGGTCACTGAATATGTCTGGCACAATTTGCCCTTGGCCATGTTGGCTGTCACCAATCACCTCCTTATGTTCCATATGCCTTAACATAGTTTCCAGGAGGATCTGCTCCATGATCTTTCTGGCCAGAGGTGAGATTGACTAGCCTGTAGTCCCCGGGGTCTTCCTTTTTTCCCTTTTTAAAAATGGGGGTCATGTTTCCCCTTTTCCAGTCAGTGGGAGCTTCACCCGACTGCCACGACTTCTCAAATATGATGCATAGTGGCTTAGCAACTTCATCTGCCAGTTCCCTCAGGACCTGGTCATGCATCTCCTCAGGTCCCAGGGACTTGTGGACCTTCAGGTTCCTTAGATGGTCTCGAACCTGATCTTCTCCTACAGTGGGCAGTTCTTCATTCTCCCAGTCCCTGCCTTTGCCTTCTGTGACTTGGGCAGTGTGGCTTGAGCACTTGCCAGTGAAGACTGAGGCAAAAAAAATCATTGAGTACCTCAGCCTTCTCCATATCCTGGGTAATCAGGTCTCCCATTTCCTTCCAGAGAGGCCCCACATTTTCCCTTGTCTTCCTTTTATCACCTACATACCTATAGAAGCTTTCCTTGTTGCCCTTGACATCCCTGGCCAGATTTAATTCTATCAGGGCTTTATCTTTCCTAACCTGATCCCTGGCTGCTCAGACAATTTCTCTGTATTCCTCCCAGGCTACCTGTCCTTGCTTCTACCCTCTGTAGGCTTCCTTTCTGTGTTTGAGTTTGTCCAGGAGCTCCTTGTTCATCCATGCAGGCCTCCTGGCATTTTTGCCTAACTTCCTCTTTGTTGGGATGCATCGCTCCTGAGCTTGGGGGAGGTGGTCCTTGAATATTAATCAGCTTTCTTGGGCCCCTCTTCCCTCCAGGGCTTTACCCCACAGTACTCTACCAAGCAGATCCCTGAAGAGGCTAGAGTCTGCTCTCCTGAAGTCCAGGGTAGTGAGCTTGCTGTGCACCCTCCTCGCTGCCCTAAGGATCTTGAACTCCACCATTTCATGGTTGCTGCAGCCAAGGCTGCCCTTGAGCTTCACATTCCCCACCAGCCCCTCCTTGTTGGTGAGAACAAGGTCCAGCATAGCACCTCTCCTCATTGGCTCCTCTGACACTTGGAGGAGGAAGTTATCATCAATGAATTCCAGGGACCTGCTGGATTGCTTATGTCCTGCTGTGTTGTCCCTCCAACAGATATTGGAGTGGTTGAAGTCCCCCATGAGGACCGGGGCTTGTGAAGGTGAGGCTGCCCCTACAGAGACCCTCATCCACTCAGTCTTCGTGGTTGGGTGGCCTGTAGCAGACCACCACTATAAAGTCACCTGTCCCTGCCCTTCCTTTAATCCTGACCCATAAGCTCTTGGTTGGCTCCTCATCCATCCCCAGGCTCCATGCACTCCAGCTGGTCATTGACGTAGAAGGTGACACCCTCTCCTTGTCTACCCTGCCTGTCCTTCCTAAAGAGCCTGTATCCTTCCATTCCAACACTCTGGTCATAGGAGCCATCCCACCACGTCTCCGTGATGCCAATAAGATCATAGCCCTGCAGGCATGTGCATGTCTCTAACTTCTCTTGTTTATTCCCCATGCTACCTGTGTTTGCACAAGGCATTTAAGTTGGGCCCCCGACGAAGCTGACTTACTGGCTGGAGTGGCTGTAGAAGAAATACTCCAAAGCAGCCTGAAATTGAATAATGACACAGTGAGAGCAATTGATTAATAGTGTTTCTCCTACTTGCAAAACTGTGTGGTGTATTGTAGCTCAGAGAATTCCATTGTGATTTTGGTAGTTTTATGTGTCTTCTTGAATTTTACTAATAATTATAAAATGGCAGATGGTTTGGAGGTGAGACATTCAACTATCAAAAGGCATAAGGAGAAGTTATGGTGTAAATTTTATACTCATGGTGGTACTGTATGCAAAAAAAAAAAAATCTAATAGTGGTGAGGATATGAGGGAATATAACGAGATGGGGACATAGGTGTGAAGACGGAAACGGTCAAAACAGGAGCTTTCATGTGCCAATGATTCAGAAACCATTCAGTGGACCCAAAAAAGCAGGCTTATAGGAGACAGAAGAAAAATCTGGTCTGAATTTAGTGGTGGCCGTATTTTGAGTAGGAGAGTGGACTAGATGGTACTTTCCAATTTGAATGATTCTGCAATTCTATGACTCTGTGTTGTGGAATTTGTGCATATTCAAACAAGAGATGAAGACCAGTTACATGGGAAATCATTAAACTGAAAGATCAAGAAATACCATATGCAGAAAATATTCCAGAGCAAGAAGGCAAGTGAAGGTAAAGCTGAATAGGAATGATGTATTTTCATATTTTTTGCATTTGGGAGAGAGCTTTTCTTTGCCAACATCTGCCTTTTGACTTCACCAAAAAGCTCATTGCATTCCAGCAGTATGTGACTGGGTTATGTAAAGATCATGACTATCTGCTTAGTCAAATGGGTAATGCAGTTGAAACGTCAAGTTACATTGTTGAAGAAGGAGGCATAAAATCCATCGTCATAAAAATTTAGAAAATAAAAAAATGCACATTACAGTAACGTTGGCAGTGTCAACAGATGGTATAAAATTGCCACCATATGTGTTCTTGATACATAAAACAATGCCAAAGGAACAGCTGCCTACTGGAATAGTTGTCAAGTGTCAAAACCAGGATGAAAATCTACAAATTTAGTGAAGGATTGCCTGAAATGTCATTTGGAGTAGGAGATGTGTGCTGCTAAGAAAAAGAGGAATGCTTTTCCTAGAAGCATTCAAAGAATATCTGTCATCAGCAGTGAAGAATACTATTAGAGAAAGGAGTACTGATTTTGTCACACTAGGAGGAAAGATGTTACAACTACAGGTCCTCTATACAGTAGAACATTCAGTCTTTATAATTGAAATGGATGCTGGCATAGGATCCTGCTTTAACCCTTGTAAGGAAAATGAAGGAGCCTTGTGCCACACGGTTTTCTCATTGGATTAAAAAGGAAGAGATTAGACAAAGTCTGAAGTTGTAGCAAAGGAGTTTAAGAAACCCTATTCTTCAAATCCCATAGATGGAACTGAGGATGATTTGTATGAATTATAAGAAGAAATTCAGAATGATGAAGACCTCAGAAGTGAGAAAAAAGTTGGAAGATTACAAAGATAATGACAACACGGGAAATAATGAAGAGATGTGATATGTAAAAACTGAAAGGCAATAGTAATAAAATATGAGAGCAGAAAATAGACTAACTTCATGGCCAGGCATTAATGAAAAGTTGCTTTATATTAGTTAAAGGTAACAGATATCTAATAAAACCTTTTTGTATATAACCACTTTTTTCAGGAGTTGATAAAGTTAGTGCAGTACATTTTATGTAGTGCTACACCATATCAGTGTTTCATTCCATTAGACTGCAATGTGACAAGTTCAATAGTAGCATTTATAAAGCCAGATTTATCATCTCATGAGATGAGGGCTCTAGATCATGAAAGGTGTATACCCTGCAATATTTACCCTTTGATTTTCATGAATGTCTTAGGAAACATATACATAAGCTTGTCTGATAAAATTAATTATTTTTTATTGTAAACTCCATGTTATTTATCCTTTGGCAGATAACTTTGTTTCTGTGTAAACTAATGTACAGCCTAAACCAATGGAGTCCTGATCAAAGACTAGAGCTCTGTAATGCTAATATAAAACAGGTAAGTGCACTGTAAAATATAAACTGTGTGGCACTGTAGAAATAAGCTGTTCAAATACCATTTTTTTCTTTTGTATTCTATCATATTCTTATTTTTAAACCTGACTGCAATACAATGGACAGTTCAAGGTGTCTCAAGTTTGGAAATATTTTTTTTTTAATTAGTGTAATTATGACCTAATTGCATGACACCCTAGATTTATCTGTTAGTTATTTGCAGGATTTCAGGATTTGTACTATTTGTTCTATAAATGGGTTTCTCAAGTCCCTTTAATGTGAATTTTCCCAGTGCTAGTTTTGAGACTCTGTATACACTTCTGTCATCTTCTAAATTAAATGTTTATTTGAGACACTTCATTTAAACTGCTTTGATTTTCTCCTTATTCTCAGTTGTTTCAGTTAAAAAATTAATCATGCAGTCATAGCTAAGATGTCTTCTCTGGCAGCACTGTTCTCATTTGTGCTCAAGTGCGGTGATGGAGGGTAGATTAATTTAAAATGAAAAAGACAAACAAGCAAATTGCAGTTTTCCAATCCACAGCAGAACTATAGTGTAATAGATGGGTGAGACACAGAAAGAATGCTTAGGAGAAATCTTAAGCTGTAACCATTCTGATTTATAGAAAATTTTGCTCTGTCAAGGCAGAGAATAACATTCACTGGAATGAGAAAACCTTGTTTTCAGTATAGGTGATATGAATATTTCATCCTCAGTTGCTATGAAAATAATCATATATATTTACCAAAAAAAGAGAAAGAGAGAAGAATTTTCTCAAAAGAGAAAACTGTTTTGATAATGGAGACTTGCTACTTTTGTCATAATGGTTATGGTTAGACTTGAATGTCATCTAAAACAGCCTGAGCACCTCTGGCTTCCTCACATTAATTTAATGTGGTTTTATTCATGGTTTGGTTTGGTTTTTTTCCTGTTGCATTAAAAAACAAGGGAGAAGAAAAAAAATATGATTAGTTTAGAGAGCAGCTTTTGAATTGGATTAATTTGTCAGCTATCATAATTTTCTCCTATGTTCATCTCCCCTTGTTCTAACAGCCAATCTTCCTTACCTCATTAAAACCAGCATCCCTCCAGCTATATTTTCATTTTGTTTCATATCCTTCCCTGTGTTTATGCAGAAGAGCTTTTGTTTTACTTTATTTAAATAAAGACCTGATTGTGTTCTGAGAGATGTGGGATCATGTTTTTCTATACTGATTGATCTGTCTGTAAGACAAGAACTTAGTAATGCTATCAGACATATTATCACTGTTTTAATTCAGATGGAGATGCACATATTAAAACTACTAACTCATATACTCAGAAGCGTCCATGAAAAATGTGGCCAGCATTTACAGGAGCTCAGTTCTATTTCTGCTGTGTATTATTTCACAGACTCAAGTAAGGCATGGGATTTGGTGATGGTTGGTATTTGGATGAGTACAGACTTGATATTTGGACAAGGTCTTTGCCTCTGTAGATGACAAATGTTCTTCAAGGTAGTGAAATAGTTGGATTAATTTTGGGGTTCTGAATTTTGCCTTCATTCGTAACTTAAAATGACTGCAGTTATTTTAACTACTGTAAAGCCACTATGTACGTTGGCAGGTTGACTTAAATATCATCCTCTAGAGCCACGCTAGTTCTGTAGAGGTTTGGAATGTCAGGATGTCAAGTCTGTTCCCTCTGGGTGTTTCCTCACTAACTTTAGCATTCCAAGTCCCCCTGACTGTAAAGAAAAAGTAAGAAAGACATACATAGTGTTGGATCAACAACAGATTTAATGTTCTGCTCCAAATATCAGTGATCATGTGGAAGACTGCTTGAGAGGGGCCCTAAGCAGCCCTGATCATATGATTTGCTTCACTTTATATTATTTTTTTCCTCTTTTTTAACCTCCCAGGTTCTTCAACTTAACAACCCCACACCTCTTCCCAAAGAAATAGTATGCCCCTGTTTATCCCTTCTCTATTGGCCTTTGTTCTGCTGACTTTATATCCTTGTTTGCTATTTGAAATATCATTGCTCTCATAATTTCTCCCTCAGTCATCAGTTAACTAGTTACTAGCAACTGTTAACTAGAAAGTCCCTTATGTTTTCTGTAGCTGTAGTCTGCTCTTTTCATGTTGCTATCTTGTTAGTGGTGTCACAGTCAGAGTGGGTGATCTTCATATGCATTACTCTCTTTCTGTTTGTAAAATCTTGAAATTCCTTTTGTTTCTATCTTGTCGATGGCACCACAGGTCAGGATTAGCCACCTGTATGGGTACACAAACTATGACACATATGTAATAGTGATAGTAATGTATCTTTCCTATTGTTCCCATTCCCATGTTTTGATTTTGAAAAACTTTTTAACTGAAGAAATATTATTTTTTTGTAATTCCCTTTTATCAGCTCATTATCAGATGAAATTTCAACATTTATACACATTCTGAAACTTCACTGACATAAAACAGATTAATTAATTGTCATGGAAATTATTACTGATCTTTATTTAGCTCACATTGAAGAAAATTTATGAAATGTCTGGAGCTACTTAATGATCATCATTCCTTATGTTCATGAAGACGAAATTCTCCTGGAGTGCTACTTAAAAAAGCATGTAAATGTCCTTGTCCTTTTTCCCTTATCCCAAGAACAACACATATTTGAAGTGATCAGTCTGAAGTGGTTTTCCACGGCTGAATGCTTTTGTTAAGGTTTGACAGATGGTAATTTCCCTTGGATAAGAAAACCTTAATTTACTGTAATCTAGTAAGGGACTAGGTCCTGATTCAAACATCAGTGCATATGTGTTGTCCATAAGCTGCCCTGGTTCACTTGGAATATCTGAAGATTCCTATATCAAGGAATGGATGCAGTTTGGAGATGGTGAGACAAGCAGCAACAATTTCATAAAGGACTAACTATACTTTCTAAACCATTAATATTCCTTATTCTGGAATAAAGATTCTGGATATTAATGTAATGTAAATCTCAGTGTGCAGGAATATTCAAAGGCAGTTAGTTGTTGAAACAACACATAATTTTATTTACAATATACTTTATTTTCTTGAGGATTGGTGGTCTAAGCCTGCTATGAATATCGGCCATACTGATAGCGAGGAAACTGAAGCTAGTGTTCTGCCAACATTTTGTCTCTGAAATTTTCTAAAGTGTGCCACCTGAATGGTGTTCCAAATTTTGGTTTGTATTCTTGCTTTTTTGGTGTAGTCTTAAAATTTTCAGCTGCTTAAAATCAAGAGGGACAAATCTTTTAGTGCAATTTTCTGAATGCACTTTAACCTGAAAGTTTTTCTGTTATTTATAACATGATTTATTAGGTGTTTGTATTATCACCTTCAAATAACTTCTTTGACCCTGTTACATGGCTCCACATTGATCACTTGTCAGCACAACTGCAGCTGTGTGCATTACTGTATTTTTTTGTCCTTATTGTTGAAACATATTGTTGTTCATAGTTTACTACTAAAATAACAGTAATAAATGAAAACATATTGGCATATATACTATTTTTAATTTCAGCAGATGGAATGCTAATCTCTAGACTGGTGCATTCAAAGTAGTAAGACATCCTGAAGTTCTGGTTCCTGTTGGTTGGTTTATGATGATTCACAGATCATTGATACTGAATTAAATATAGAATAAATAAACTTCTATATAATTTCTAATTGTCTGAATTGACATTGGTTCAAACCTTTACTGTAAGGATTCATAGAAAATGCAGTATCTGGAAAAGGTTATTGTATGTTTTTATACAAATGTTTCAAGTGCATGTGTTGTTATCATTTTTACGGACAAGAAACAGGACAAAGAGGGTGTGCTAGAACTTCAAAATGACCATATCACTACTGCTAAATTTGCAAGAGGTTTTTTCTTTAATAAGTAAGATGTGACAAGTAAGTTTTTTTAAGCTGAGGGTTTTTTACATATTAAAACAATTTAATTTTCAGACTGTTTGTTTAGCATTCTCTTACAAATCAATCCTGTGCATACTTACCATATGTAACTATTCCCCCATCCTTAGGATAAATAGCTCTACAGCTATATTTTTATGTCTCTCAGCCACACATAAGACAACTTTTTTTTTTGAAATCTGTGTTTTATTTTAGCAAAATTATCTGAAAGTTCAGATAAATTCATACTATTTTCTACATATTTACAAGATTAGATTCTGTTCCATGAATCTGTAGAAAAAAAGAACAGAATAAAGTTCTTCAGACCAAGTTCAGAACAAATATCTACCAGTCATTTAGATTTGCAGCAGAAATAACTTAGTGTGTACTCAACCGACTTTATCAACCTTTTTCTCACACATTACTTATGTTGTGGTAAACCTGTTAATGCAGGGTACCTTTTAGAACATTTCTGAAATACATTATAGTTCATATCATTTAATATTTCACTGTTTTCTGCAGTTTCAATAGCAGAAAACCTCAAATCCTCAACTGAAAAAAGTTTTATTCTCAAAGTGTTTCTTCCATGTTTCTCTAAATTATATCATTTTGGGTGTCTAATCCATATTGTATGGCACAGGCTCAAAATCTCCAGGACAGAACAAAATGCTAAAGTACCAGTACTTTAATTAGGATAAAATAAATGAAAGACAAAAGTTTACATAAAATGTAGAAAGGTGTCAATGCTTTTGTATAAAGAACTGAACAAAGACCATATCTTTCATAAGACAGAAGACATGCATGAACTGATACTTTGTGAACAAAAGTGCAAAAATGAGTATTTGTAGATGTCAGCTGTAAACAAATAAAGGTAAATAAATGTGTAAATCACCATAATATTTCAGAAATTCATCCATAACAAAAACTGGGAAATATTTGTGTCCAAATACTAGTTAAAATTTTCCACTTCGGTCAACTTCTCTTATGTTACACACTTACTATCCTACCAACATTCTACAGTGAAGGTCAAAGATAGTAAGGCTGGATCCTTGTGTACTGAGTGGCCAAAAGAAAAACTGCTGATTTCAAACCAAAGCTTTCCCTCAATGAGACTGTTTGCTTAGATCTATTACATCTACCCAGCTGCCAGTTTCAAGGAACTTGCAGAAACTTAGTAGTTGCTTTGGTATATCCACTCTTTGTCAAACTTGACTGAACCTGGAGAGCCTGTGAAAATTTCTGATGGGGAAACTAGTAGCAAAAGCCTCTTTCCATGGAGAAACAGTTGAACACTTGTTACAATGGAATTTATCTGAAAATAATGAATTCTTTGATATGGAATCAGTTTGAATATGATTTCAGTTTTCTCCCATCAAGGAAAAAGGAAGTCAAAAGATAGCACACAATTTTATTGTTTAGGCTACATATATTGATAAATACTACTTCAGAAGAACTTTTAAAAGATACGATCAAAGAGACAATCTGAAGGGGCATAAAGGAACATTCTTTTCTTGTGATATCCATTGATGATTACAAGATTCCCAGTATAAGAATAGCCCATTCTTAGAGCAGGTTTTGGATGGAACCCAAATGACTTGTCTTGTTACATAGTAAGATTTCCACACACAACCCCTCTCCCGGCCCTGGAATTCATAAAATTGTTTTTACATGCTTTATGGGAGGTCTTTACATAGGTGATCACCCACAGCGAGTGAGTTGAGAGAGCTGATGACTGGTTCCACAGATTTAGCACCTGGTTATAATTAATCTCTGGGGATTTAGGACATCTAGTTCATATTGCTCAAGAAAGGACTTCCATATTTAGTACGAAGAATTCACTTTTGGAATAGGTAAAAAAAAAAATTTATAACCAGGCCTGATGACTTGGCATAAATATAAATTATGAGAATACAAGGTATTCCTTCTCCCAAAAGCTCTTCCACATAATTTACACAGTGGACACATATTGTTGAATTTAGCTGAGTGTCAGGGAGTCACTAATTTCTGGGATAAATGTTGGTATCTGATCTTATTTATTTATTTTGCCAGATAGCAGCCCATAAATAAGGTCCAATTTTGTTGACCTGACAAAAACGTGCATAGCAGAAAATGCAAGAATACATTGCTATGTGTGGTCAGATGTCTTCACTCCCCCATTGTGTC
>WAAD01010445.1:86891-114677 GCA_013389945.1 Fregata magnificens | reverse complement strand
TTGACAGATTTGGCAGTGGGGTTGCAGGCTGCATGGGCTATGATGACAAAGGCTGTTTTAGTTGTCCACATCAGAACAGGATCTTCTTTCTTAGAAATGATGTACAGAACTCTGAAGGTAAGGTAGACGTTAAGATGTTTTCCTTGGTTATCCAGGTACGTGCTACAAGTGGTTGATATGCCTAGCCACGTAGCTTTGGGCTTTTTTTTATTGTTTGGGTTTTTTACAGAACAGCAAGTAGAAGTTTTTCAGTGACTCAGAGGGTTCAGTTCATTTTAACTTACTTCTGTGAAGAATGTGTGAAACATCCAAGATAGTAAAAAAAGGATGGAGCCAGATATTCCACTGGTGTTAATAAGCCTTACTTTAATTTATACTGTTGAGGTCTTTGATCTTACAATATCTTTAGATAGCTACAAACTGTCCTTTTTTAAAGATGACACTTTTTTTTTAAATCACTCAGACAGTAAAGATGTTCTTATGGATTTGTTTTGTTTGCTGAACAAACATGCAANAGTTGCACAGGCACATGCTGTTGCATATAATGGAGGTGCAAATGTTAAACATATCATATCTAGTTCAGGAGCAGGTCCAAATACTATTCTTCCATGATTCAGGTGAAATAGGACATCCAGTTAATTAATAGCAAGCCATTGAGCTTTTTTGGTTTTTTCCATATTGATCATGACATTCTTTTGATATTGGGATCAGATGAACCTGAGGTTGAAGAATCAAAAGGATTACTAAAGAACTACACTGAAACAAATTCTTGCACAATAATAAGGTGTACAGAATAAAAACTCAACTAACATATTTATTAAAAAAATCAGACTTAATAGCCATACCAAAACTTTTTGTTCAGAAATTTTCAACAACATTAATTTCAAAATTGTGTTAAAATAATCCTGTAGAACTCTGCTATTGGCCCAGCTTCTAGGCATACCTAGCAAGAGTAGGTTGTTTTGGTTGAGTTGTTTTGGGGTTTTTTGGCAGATTTAACACTTGTTTATAGAATATTGGAAATTTTCTGAAAGGTGTTCATGAAGATGGCAATGAAAGAACTTTGTCACTGACTCCCTGCAGCTGGGATTTCATCCAGCAATAACTTTAGCTTGTCTTTTTTCCCTGCTGTAGGATTATTCCATACAATATTGTCTAATGTATAAGTCTTGCTTGAGTTTCTTCAAGTAATGGGCCTTCCACCATTCTACAGTCTGACAGAAATGGCTGTGGTAAGGATTTCTTTAATCTCAAAATCTAGCTAATAATAGTTAGCATTTGGACTAGTCACTCCATTCAGGAATTATATAGTTTACAATCATATTATTTTTTATTTTAATTAATGTACAATGATACTTTAAAATGCAGTCCTACCTTCTATTCTATTTTTATTAGTCTCTGACTTAAGGGAACTGCAGATAGGTACAATCAGCTCACTTGAACAAGTTCATAAGCAGGATTGAAAGTAACAATTACAGATGAGAGACCTGGGATCTTGATTCTGCACCGTTGGAACCACCGAGTGTTTTGCTTTGGATCAAGCAGCCGATTTATATTTACTGTCAAGGAGCAGAATGTGGAGAGAGAGTTGCTGGAAGAATTTAAAACAGAATTTAAAAGTAGACTAAAATGGCACTTAATGTACTAAATCTAAAACACTGTGCATATGTAATCAAGCTTTGCGTCACAATCAGTGTAGGTTTTTTAGGGGCTGCGATTTCTTCTTACTATGTGTAGGAAGGGTGAACTTCCCTTCTGTTGCAGATTTTAATCCATCTTTCACAGTGCTTATAGGTTTCACACCAGTTACTATGGGTTGAAGTGTCCCACAATGACCATATATAAATGGAAATTCAAATATCACCTGTTGATTTCCAGTTTCTTTTTTCCACTTTCTACATTCCTCCTATCATTTAATTGGAGTATGCTGCTGAGAGATTTCACTTCAAATATATGATGTACTTCACTCCTTGGCCATTGCCTCCTTCTTGGTTTTTTCAGTATTACTATCTCCCTCTAAGCATGTTTCCTTTCCTTTTTTTTCTCCTTATGACTAGTTCTCTTGTTTTATTAATTTTAACCATAATTCACACCTTTCTGGCTCCTGTTGTATTTTATTTATTTGATAAACCCAGAATGAAAAAATGATCTATTCAGCCTCTGTTAGAGTCTTCCATCTCAGCCCATTGTTCTATATCATTACACTTTGTATTGAACTGTCAGCAAGATATCTGTATTTTCATGATATAATGATACAATGATACAAATTGGTCTCAGTCAAATTGGTGATGTGATATTCTCTAATATTTCAATAAAATTTGAATAGTCTGATGCATTGCTTTCATTCAGTACTGTCTTCTGTAATCTCTTGAAGGAGAAATTATTTACCCATCAATTAATTTATAAAACTGTGCTTTTACTTACTTAGAGTTTAATTTCTTCCCACTGTCCTGATTCTCTCAAATCACTTATACTTAATTTTATTGCCATGATCATTTTCATAAGAAGTCTTTTAGTCATAATATGTCATAATAAAATTATCAGAAACCAGAATATTTCAGGAGGAAGACACAATAAATTTACCCTCTACTAACCACTAAAATCAGTCTTTTGTTTGGTAAAGGCTGTTGCAGGACTTACTTTCCCCTCTCCTTTAGTCTCCAGTCCTAGTATTCTTTCAGATTCCTCTGTCACCAATATTCTTATATGAGCCAATATATTTGTTTGACATTTAATAAAACCATACCCCTTGTCCTACTTTAATTGTATTATTTTCTAGGAATTTAATCTATGATCCGTGGAAAAAAAGTGGGCTTGGTTTTTTTTTTTTTTTTTTGGGTACTTTTTACAACAAACATTGAGAAGAAACATTGGCCTTTCAGCATGCAGTTCTGTTTGTCTTTCGTCATGTGGTTTGAATTTAAACGTCTTTTTTGTCCTTCAGTTTTATTACGAGGAATCATTTCAGTACTGTTTCTCTTCCACAATTAGTGGAGTTTTACTGGATTTTCATAGATAAGTATGTGCTTTGAAATGTTAATATAGTTCAATATTTATTTTCATATTTTTAATATAACTTAAAAATGTATATAGGATATTTACTTATTGATGTACTTGCAAAGGAGGTACCTCCTACTCTTATTGTTTCTTATAATAATGTTGATCAATTGAAAACTCCCTTGGTTTTTCAATATGTTCTTATCTACCTAAAGTATTTTGCAACATGTTTCTGAAAACTCTACTTTCCAGAGAGGTGACATATCCTACGTAATGCTTTGGAACAGACTGAATTGGCTACATAAAAATTTATTCTATGCTTTCTAAACGTTTTTGTTTAAACCACATTTGAATTTCACATATGGAGGATCATCATGTTAGATCTATTGGGGAAAATAAAACTGTTAAACAGAAAAGTCTATTTTTATGATGAAAAGATGGAATTGGATACATAATGAAGGAAAGATGTGTGCAAGAAATTTACTCTGTTTACTGAGTCAACATAGCAACAGGGTGGGAATGAGCTTATTTCAATGTAATTTTAATTTAATTGTTCCTTTCAGTGGAATCAAATTCCTGAAATAATGCGATGCATCTGTGAAAAAGGCAAATCCAATCCTAAGATGCTCCAGGCAAAACATTTCTGAGAGAAGTAAGGAAGTATTAGTGCCANATATTCAAGAAAAAATTACCAAAATGGGAAGAGGTACACAGAAGGGCAACGAGGAACATCAGGGGAATGGAGAGCCTGTACTTAGAAAGGATTCTGGTAGAAGAGCACAGCTTGTTTGTATGAGCAAAATAAAGGTTGAAAAGGGGTATGATTACTGTCTTGGAATACATCATAAGGGAAGGTCTTAAAAAAGAGAGGAGCTGTTAAAGCTAAATATCAGTGTTGACACAAACACAAAAGGGAATGGACTGGCTATAATTAAATTTAGCACAGATATTGCAAGATGCCTGACCATCAGAATAAAGAAGTTCTGAAAAAGCTCTCAGATCAGCAAAAAGGGCCAAAAATCTATTTTTAAGAAGGTGTTTAATCAGTATTATGAAGGGACTTAGCTGGATGTATGTGATTACAGGGTCCTAGTGAGTGTCTGACTGCTAAATATGCTTGCCTGTATCATCATGGCATCATACAAAAAAGCAAAATGCTAAAATAACTGTCAGTTTCAATATGATATTTTGAGTGATTCTCTTTGAGCTACTCTGATTTTGAATTATTCTCTTTTACTTACAACTGATATATTTTGTGCCAGTTTTGACTCTGAAGAAACCTAAGAATACCTTCCACTTGCTTTCAATGATCAACATTTTTTTTTAAACTCTCATTCTAGTTGTACTTTATAAGATGTGCTAGTTTACCACCACTTGTCCCTGCAGGTTTTTGTTCCCTTCTGCCCATATGCTGAACTAAGGGGAAGAATATAAAATTTCAGAAGAGGTGTGGAATTTCCTCAAGGGGACACACAGATTACCGTTTTTGAAGAACAATGCTATGCTCAGTTTTAATCTCAAATTCATTGCATATTGAAATCCAGAAGGTGTATAACTAAGCAGCAGCCAAAGGACAGGTTCCTGAAAAAATTATTGCTTCTCCAATAGTGATAAGTATCCATCATTTTACACTGAAATCAGGATTATATTTTGGATACTGTCATTTTGAAATGAGTAGCTGCTGGTTTAAATCTATATACTAAAAGACAAACTGTATGAGGTTTGAGATGTACTTGCAAGGTTTCCTCTATTGCCAACAATTTTCCATTGCATAATCAAACTGTCAGTAAAGTGGCAAGTAAATGAGTAGGAAGGATCCATATGTTTAAGAAACAGTGTTAAGATTTTGATTTTTAATAATTTCCAACGCACTTTGTTCATTGACTAATAAAAACCACTTTTGGAAGAGAAACACAGATGAATTCACTCAGTTTTGAAGTGGATATCATAGTCCATGCAACAATTATGTTCAGAATTGTTTAGAGACTTGCATTAGTGAATACACTGAATGTATCTGGTTTAAACTGAGTGTCCTAGGCCTTTCACATATGCATCACCAGAACAGGAGTAAGGGGAGGTCAGCCTTCTGTTGTGTCTTTCTTTCTGTTCAGCATGCTGCAAAATACCAAGGAAACAGAGATTCCAGAGGCCAAACATACTGTTGATGTAGATATCAGATATGAAGGCGAAATCTGTCAGATATATTTTCAGCTCTTCCATAAAGCTCAGTGCCTGTGCTCAGTCAAATATCATAGGAATGCTTCATCCTTCAACATCTTGCTTTTGTATAATAGTTGAGGCATGTTCTGAAACTTCAGCAGAGAGAATACAGATAACTGACTGAAATACAATACCATGAATTGCATAAGAATTGTATGAGAATTGCACTGAGAAGTGCAAAGGCACGCGATAGGTAAAAGCCCATGTAAAGCTCCCCTACGAAAAGAATACAACATGAACATTTCCAAGAAACTGCATTTTGTTTGGTACCAGTCACTCAATTCTGAGTGGACAGAAGATATAGTGAACATATGCGACACAACAGGAATCAGTTGCTCTCAACTCCACCAGCTACTGTTATAACTTTCCAGTACTGCTTAAATTCCATTAAATTATATCTTAATTCAAAATAGTATCTCTAAAGTATTAGTTGCTATCTCTGACCCACTGTGTATTTTTGATCCACCAGCAGTGCCGTGTCACTTGACAATGTTGGCTGACCCATCTGCAGCCTGGGCCCTTAGGGTTACCCCTCAAACTGCAGGCTTCTGTCAGGTAGTTTATTTGTCAAAACAGAATGATTTGTGTCTGACCTACTTAAACATTTCCAATTCATGTCTATAAAGCACCACGCCTTGAAACTAGTTCATTAACGTTATGTGCAGCAGTCACACAGATGTGATAGCAGCATTTGTGATGAACAGAGGTGCCCAAAACATGGGTTAAAAAATTATATTCATTTTCAGTTTAAGTATTATTCCTACTAAGAAGAAAAATCAGATCGTCAGATAGTTACTGTCTGTTTCTCATATATCACAGATGAGATTTAAGTATACAAACTTACACCTTTGTAACAATTATCGAGCACACTGACTGAAAATATGATCGCATGGGTATATGCCTATATGTGTGTGTGTGTCTGTATATGCATATAAAATGTTGTTATTTTCAAACAGCAATTCTAAAAATAGCACTTAAGTTCCTGAAATCTAAATAAAGTTTCTGAAATCTAAATTTTGAAATCAAATTTCAAAATTGTGCCACTATTTTTTGCTTTGCAGGGAGCTTGTCATTGAAGGCAGTTGCCAGGGATTCAGTATTTTTTGAAAAACTTTCAGGCTAAATATCAACTTAGGATACTTTCTGGAGGTACTACTAATGTCTGGAAATGCTGACCATGGCTGATAAAGCAGAGCAGTGTTCAAAGCAGTAACACATTCTAACATAGTGCAGCCTTTCATAAAAATGTGGAAGGAGGTTCATGAACTATTTGAGAAGAGGGAAAAAAACTTTATCACTGAATTAAATGAAAAAAATTTTTTGTCAGATACTTACAAACAGAAATGTTTGGAATGTTTTGCTAAATATTTCTCAATGTTTTTTCACAGAAATATAAGAATGAAATTAGTCTTCAATAGGTAGAGTGGATTTGTAGAGTTCAGGGATAAATTACAACATGCCAGAATCACTCCTCTGTTATCCTTTTGTGTTCCAGGTGACAGTTCTTACAGGTTCTGTTTCCTACCTAATTTCTAAATGGGTATTTCTTTTATGCACATCTTGCCATTCAGCGCTGATGGTTTTGCTTCTTTCACCCACATCACCCTACCACAGATCACACTTTCATTTGTAACACTCCACTTCTCTTTCACAGATTCCCATTATATTAAGCCAGTTCCTTTCCCAACCTCGTCATCCTGCTAATAACCTTTCTTTTCCTCTCGAAGACATTATCTTGCTAATCCTTCTTTCTAGAATTCCTTACTATGTCTCCTGAATTTATGCTCCTGCACAAAAATAAATTAATTAAATAAGGTCAAAGTTTTTAAATGGCAGAACTTTAATGTGTATCTAAATGCGTATTTTAAAAGCTATACTTGTTCCCCAGACAGATTAGAGAGTGCCATAAATCTGTACATGCCCCTGTGAAATCACTTTATTTTTTCCAGTTAATCTATCTTCAGTATTTGCAGTAGCAGTAATGCCCCAAAACAAAACTCCACATATATATCTCTCTCTCATAGTTTTCTTTCAGCTGTCAAGTGGGGTATCTTTTTTTGGTTTTTCTGTATTGTTTTTACCTCTTGCTTTAAATCAGACGAAGTAAAATGCTTGTAAGGCTTATGCATCAGAATTGAAAAGAGACAGCAATTACAAATACAGTGTAAAGCCACCTCTAAAGATCATATAAAATCAGACTTTGAGATGCTTCATAATGTACTTACTCTGAGGATAGCCAAAATTAATCTACCTCTAAATTAAATCGCAGTTAAATCACTCGAATCTTAATTTTTGCAAAAACTTCATTGCATCATCCCCACTCAAAAAATATTTGCCAGAGATGTTCTATAGTGTTAAATTATTTCTTTAATCAGCATAAAAAATGGTGTGCATGTAATGTTGTGGGTTTGATCCTGGCTTTTTCCTAAGAAAGTTTAGAGAGAACACCGTTCACATACAGACATATGAGGGGGTGAGTTTAATTGGTATCAAGCAGCTATCCAGTCCAGCACATTGTCTACAGCACTGCTTCAGAGGAACGCTTAAGAACTTCACAGCCAATTATTACGCAATAATCTTTCCTAAGATGAAAACCCTTGGGGGGGCTACTGCTTTTTCTTCTGTTAAAGCCATAAACAAAATAATGCTGGAAAATTTTGTGTAGTTTCTTGCACTGAGATATTTTGCACATATTACTTGCCTACAAAATGGCCATTCAGCAATGCCAACTGACATTAAAGTTTTTTTTTTCAATGTCATCCTATATCTCAGATGACAAATGATTCTTAATACGTGAACTTTTAGAAAGCAGGACTTAGAATCATAGAAACATAGAATCATTAATGTTGGAAAAGACCTCTAAGATCATCAAGTCTCAACCCAACACCACCATGCCTCCTAAACCAGGCCCTGGGGTGCCACGTCTACACTTTTCTTGAACGCCTCCAGGGATGGTCACTCCACCACCTCCCTGGGCAGCCTGTTCCAATGTTTAACCACTCTTTCAGTAAAGAAATTTTTCCTGATATCCAATCTAAACCTCCCCTGATGCAACTTGAGGCCATTTCCTCTTGTCCTATCGCTAGTTACTTGGGGGAAGAGTCCAACACCTGCTTCACTACAACCTCCTTTCAGGTAGTTGTAGAGAGCGATAAGGTCTGCCCTGAGCTTCTTTTTCTCCAGGCTAAACAACCCCAGTTCCCTCAGCCGCTCCTCATAAGACTTGTTTTCTAGACCCTTCACCAGCCTCGTTGCCCTTCTCCGGACACGCTCCAGCACCTCAGTGTCCTTTTTGTAGTGAGGGGCCCAAAACTGAACACAGTACTCGAGGTGCAGCCTCACCAGTGCCGAGTACAGGGGCACGATCACTTCCCTACTCCTGCTGGTCACACTATTCCTGATACAAGCCAGGATGCCATTGGCCTTCTTGGCCACCTGGGCACACTGCCAGCTCATGTTCAGCCGGCTGTCGACCAGCACCCCCAGGTCCTTTTCCGCCAGCCTTCCAGCCACTCTTCCCCAAGCCTGTAGCATTGCATGGGGTTGTTGTGACCAAAGTGCAGGACCCGGCACTTCGCCTTGTTAAACCTCATACAACTGGTCTCGGCCCATTGATCCAGCCTATCCAGATCCCTCTGTAGAGCCTTTCTACCTTTGAGCAGATCAACACTCCTGCCCAACTTGGTGTCATCTGCAAACTTGCTGAGGGTGCACTCAATCCCCTCATCCAGATCATTGATAAAGATGTCCAACAACACTCGCCCCAGAACCGAGTCCTGGGGAACACCACTTGTGACTGGCCACTAACTGGATTTAACTCCGTTCACCACCACTCTCTGGGCTCGGCCATCCAGTCAGTTTTTTACCCAGCGAAGAGCACACTGTCTTCACCTGTACTTCATGAAATGAGAGCAGTTTTCCTTTAAGCTACATTAAAAGGTCACTTCCCTCCTCTCAGCATGCTGGACAGATGTAGTGTAACGTAGAAATCAGATCTGGGCCTTAAAAACAATTCTGTGTCTACAGGATTCTCGAAAACTGAAATAAGTGGCAAGTACCTTGATGACAATCAGCATGAAAGAAGAGATCTTTGAAAGAAAATTTCAGCTAAAAAAGGTGAAACTTTTAAAAAGGCAGCCTAAATTTGAAATGCAAGTGAGATGCAATAAATTATTTCTTTAATAAACAAATATATTTTTTAAAATTGTCTATGGGCAAATTATAAACTTTTTTCCTCAGTAGATCTTTAAATGAAGTTCCTAAATAATTTCCGTGACTCACTCTTCGGGAAAAAATAACACATACAAAGGTCAATGGCAAAATCCTATTCACTTTAATGGGATCAGAATTACAAGTTTATTCACAGCTTTTTTATAAGCATCTGCTAATTATGTTTTATTGTGATATTTAATCTTTACTTGCTGCTTCCTAGGTGGGAGCTCATTTACCTGATAATTTGATTTTTCTCTGACAGTATCTTGAGTCTTGGAATATTTCTATGAAATGAGGTTGAGGTATAATTGCATAATTTTAATGTATGAAGTAGCACAGATCTTAATACATCTTTAAGATCTCAAACATCTTATATTTATTCAACATTAGTATATTTTTTTTCTGACACAATTTCCTCAGAATTGCTAATCCTGAAAATTATCTAGATCATCTGTTCTCACCTTAAGAAAGACATATCTTTTTCTGCCTACCTTTCTAATTCTTCTACTTATCTCCAAGAAATTGCACTGTACTGCAGTCTAAGAATAAATTGCATCGCAATAAATTAAAAATAAGCCCCTGTTACAATAATACACTGGAACTTTAGCTGTCTTTTTATTATAATAGCAAAGAAAATCCTATATTAGCTATTACTGAATGGAAATATTTTGTACAACTTTCCAATACTTGCTTCATAGTAATCATGGTACATGAAAATAGCAGTACATCATGCTATTTACTGAAAACATTGAGAAGAGCCAGCTGGTCAATTAGAGAAAAATGCCATCAATCTTTCAGTATAAAAAATATTTTATTCAACCCAGAATCTCTAACTTGGAACATGCTTATAAGCCTTCCAAAATGTACAGGAAGAAAAAAAGTAATTATGTGTAAATACTATTTTCTCTAAGACTTTTTTCCTAGGCATGTTCTTTGAAATTGTTTTCTCTGGATGTTCCAAGAGAAGCAAAGCCCTTCCTATCTCTATGAAACTGGTTCAACCATAAGGTTAGAAACTGATTCCTCTGATTTTTACAGTCATTTTTTTTCATTGTTTGCTATAAAAAGGAAATTTGCTACCCCATTTGGTACTTGGATATTCCTTTCTATGTATTGATGAAGCCTTGTCATGATCAAGATAAGCAATGGTCTGTACTTAAAAAATCATGACTGACCTCTCAGCCACACTGTTAAAGACCATGCAAAGATTAAAGTTTTCAAGTGGAATTCAGCTGCTGTATATGTGTTATTCCAACTGATGCAGGTATGGTGACAGATGCACCTCAGCAGCTCTGATTTACATTTCAGTTCAGCAGTGCAGTACCCAACTGCCTTAATTTAAAAGCATACATAAATTTGTCCTTATAAACTGAAAAGATGCAAAAAGGACAGGGATGAGAGCATCAAACATTTGTAATGAAACTGAAGGATTGAAGTTCATCATTCTTGAAGTGAAAGATTAATCCATCCATTTCCTCCCCCTGCATTTTTTGTTTGAACCTATCTAAGGAGAACTTAAAGAGTGAGACGATACTAAGTCCATGAAATATGTTACCATGATCTTACAGGGTAAGAGAAATACTTTTTGTCATGTCATTTTCTGGCTGCAGCCTCTGTTTAGCTCTTGTTGGGATGATAAGGTGCTGTTGTTTCTGCCACCTCTGCAACTGAGAAGTGTTATCACCATCTGTGTTGTGTTTCTGGGATCTGTTATGAATCCAAGTCATTTTTCCACTGGGTGGAAAACTTTGTTGCTTTATAGAGAGTGTCCATCCCACATAAGCATGAATATGCAGAAGAAATAAATATGTGCTTTACTGTCTGTAACTCTGCCTGGTCCTACCGGGGTTTGGTGGCATCCCCTTCCCTCTCCTGCAAAGGATGGAGCTGAGTGCAGCTCAATATTGCTGGAGATAGCACTTACGCTCTGATAGTTGGCATGTCCCCTTATTTTAGCACTGAAGTCTTGCAGAGTCATGACTGCACTGGGCCAGCTGGCTGCAAGATGGAGAAGTCTGCAGGACTTGCCACTTGCCAGTGTACTGAAAATGCATTGCATCCTTCAAGAGCTTGTACGAATTGTGCATGGAAGCTGCTGCAGTTTTCCCTGCAGGACTGGGCTCTCCAGCACTGCTGAGCCCAGCCTGGCTCCACTCTCGTGTCCACCCATGGCTCACAGCGTGCCACATGCCCAGCTTGGCAGAGGCATCTCAAGTGCTGTAGTAGCTAAGCTGCCTGGCCCAAAATATAAAACAAATAAACCTGCTTTACTTCCCAGTTTTCTCTCCTTGCTTGGAAAGCGTGTTAGACTACTACTTGTTCTCTTTCTCTCTTCCATCCAGTCTTCTGGCAGACAATGTGCCTTTTTTTTCACACCTACAGTTTACCCTTTTAAAAGCACTCCTCCCAGTGTCATGTTGTTTCCTGAATTTGGGGCTTTATCTCAGGGTAGGTATTCTGCAGAGGCCAGGAGCCTGGAACAAACCATGAATTCCTTTCCTAACAGGAAGAGTCAAAGCTACCGTTGATACCACTTTTCACTTATAATGCCTTTTGGAGTTGGGATTCAGCCCTGCCTGCCTTCTCAACCCAAAATATTAACACTGGGACTGATGAACTGCACAACCATATGCTGAGTTTGATGAAACATTCATCAATTTTAGATTCTACTTGTTTAAAAAAAAAAAAAAAAAGGATAAGGGACAACACAACAACCTTTCCTTATAAAATTATTCAAATCCTCAAAACAAAATTTATCAACAACAAAGGTACAGCCACCAATTTTCCAGATCCTGGCCACATTTTTGATCTTGGCCATGGTGACTGCACCACTGTAGCACTGGGGAGGTGAGCTCCGGTACAGCCTTCTCAATGTGGTGGGCCTCAGCATAGTAACCTTTACAAGTAGTGAGGCAGGAGGAGGTTTTTACTTATCTTGGGCATATTACCACCACAGGTGTTGCAAATGCAGAAGGTTCTGGAAAAGGGTGGTGGGGCAAACACCTACCATAGAAGATGTCAGTCCCCAAAGTCCTTCTTACTTCAAGAACAGCTACACTAGAAAAATCCTATTCTTCAGCTCAATGCTCTTCCTGCATATGGTCCTGGCAATGGTCTTGGACCCAGTAGATGAACTCCACTCTACTGTAAAAGGTTCTCCCCTTCCTTCTCTCTCTCTCCAGTACACGGGGTGTTACACAAGGTGGGATTTTTAGTCTGGAAGTGGCTGATGCTGGTGACTTTTCTTTGGATGCGTTTGGGAGGAGACATAAAAAAGGCTTGCTCTTCCTGATAAATGTCTGGAAACACAGAAGAGTGCACCCATGCCCTCATCCACCTTTACCTCAGCTGCTCCCACTGCAAAGCCAAAGCTCACAGCCTATATCTGATAAGGTTTGGATTGAACTCCTTCCCTTGCACTTTTGTGTCCCAGTGAATATTCACTATTTATTGCTAATGTATAGTGTGAACTTGTGATGGCTTCCTGTTTAGAAAAAATGGTGATGTGAGAGTCTGGCATGTCAACTGCTATTCTTAAAGCAAAAGAGTTGAAGTTGTGTTACCACTACGTAGCAGAGTAATTTCTTTTGTTCATCACATCATGTTCATCGACATCTGTATGCTGAAGACCAGCTGCTTGTATTTTGTCAGTGTAGCACTGACAAAGGTGGTTCCTTTATGGAGACTTGCCTCTCATCATCCTGATTAGTTTATGTTTTTAGTTGCAAAGATTTTCTGTATTTGCTAGGCTTTGTTCAGTCTCCAGCTCAGCAAGGAGTCCTGCTGTCTCTCCTGAGAGCCACAGAACAGAGTCCTGCGTAAGTTTGGGTTGCCAGGGACATCTGGACGTCATCTGGTCCCTTTCACTGCTCAGAGCAGGGCAGCTTAGATCAGGTTCCCAAGGGCATTCAAGGGCCTGGACCTGCCTAGTTTGACATTCTCCTGAAATGGAGTGTCCAGCATTCAGTCTCACTGATGGGTGAGGCAGAGTCAGCACAAGGAGTGAGTCATGGCTTTTCTTCAATATTTTTTTCCGTAATTTTCTTTGAAATATTCTATGCAGAAAGTCTGAATAATGTGGAGGGTCTTACATCCATTTAAACAATTCCTCACTTATTCTGCATATGAGGAGAGGAAATAACGCTACATATCTATATATACACATTCTATATGTAATATATACTTATATATATTACATATATATTGGCATGGAAAATTGTTTTGAATTAATTTTTTTAATTGCAATTCTTTTACAGTAGCTATCATAAATGGTCAGTTAGAATAACTAATGGGAAAACAAGCTACCAGATAGCAAAGCAATGAGAACATAAATTGCAATATTAACTTTCAATTAACATTTAAATTTGTTATAACATCTATTATTCTGATTACCAAAATAATTACCAGTTATAAGCTCAAGTTCTAGTCATAAATAATTGTACCTGCATATGTCTTTTAGGGAAAAAAACTAAGCATACAACAATCCTATGTTGAGTAATTAAGGGAAAAAACCAAACAAGATTGGTAAACGCATAAAATAAATATTTTTACATGTATGTATTTTTTCATTTTATAAAAAACTTGAAATCCTGATGCTTTTTTTTAAATTCAGAAGAAAAACATTTTTACAAATAATATTTACTTTATACATATCACATATATTATGTCTAATATATGTTCAGTATGATATGTGTATGTCATGTGTACACAGGTATAGTGTATATTTTACATATATCCTATGGATATGTCTTGTATAATATAACATATATGTTTATATGCACACATATATCCTCTCTGTGTGTATGTTTAAATATCAAAGTCCTGCAAAGTGCAAATTTTTAACCTTCATAATTTTAAAAATAGTAATATGATTAGTAAAATTCAACTCATTATCGTGCATTTTTGTTGGTACCCCCTTGAAAAAAAGTTTGTTTCTGGTAAATCAGTGTCAACTGTGGCACTTTGGATTGCAATGAAAGTGTTTTCCCAGTCTTATCAGAATTTTATTATCACAGCAATTTCTGAAGTAATATCATATCCACATAGGACTGGAGACACAGATATTGTCTTGAATATCAAATACATATATATTTTTTAAATCATAATCTAGGCTTTTATGTGGCATGCTCTGATAATGGTCTTTGGGCCCCAAACAATTTAGGGCATGTAGTTGAACTGCTTCAAATTCTCAGTTCACATCAAGCAATTAAAAGAAATGATTAATAGAGGAAATCTGATGAGATTTCATTTTTTTTAGAACATAGCCATTCAGAAAGTGGGAGCAAAAGCAGTCAGACTGAACAGAACTTCAAGATCAGGATGCCTGCAACACAAAAAAAACAACTAAACTTCACAGTGTAATTTCTTTTCACTTCATTTCTTATTTGGACTCTGTAATTCAGAATAAATGAAATTTAGATTACAGTAGCTAAATCTCTGCCCTTTGTAAGAAAATCAGGGAAAAGCTATGAGATTTTCAAGAAATAAAGGCAGAGAATCAGTTAATAGGAGATACATATAACAAATTTTAACAGAGTCAGGATTGCAAGACAATGGCCAGAGAGAGAGAACATGAACTACAGGGCAGTTTCAGGATGCATGCAATTTTACTAAGCCATTAATATGATCTACCTTCTCTATTTTTGCCATTTCAGCCACATTTTTCACCATTAACATCACTTCATGACTTTGCACAGAGAATATGGCTGCAGCAGGTAAGAATCCATAGAATAGAAAGCTCTTTAATGTTAATTGGTCAAAAATTAAGTATGTAAATTACCGTGTCTTCTGCTCCTTCAAGGATAAAGCAGAACATAAGTTACCTGTTTTCCAATTTTGTATGCTAGTAAGCTGATATTTTGCTTCACTTAATTTATGATTTGTTTCCTGATTATGAATCTTTGAGAAAGGCTATGAATGTGTGTGAAACAAATGGATTATCTTGGAAAGAAAGATACATTCTGCTTTGGAGAAGAAAAAAAAAAGTCAAAACAAAAAAGCTGAATTAAGCTAGCTCTGCAATAATTTGGCATTCCAGGATAGGTAGCTGAGTATCATGGACAGAGTAAACCCACTGTTCAAGCATATCGTGCCCACGCTTCCCGCTCTCCCTTCCCTTCTGTTCGGTTTTTACATAGACGATAAAGCCTACTACACTCGTGACTGTGCCACTGCCGGAGACTTAGGTCTGGGATTTCCCTTCAGCCCCAAGTTTGTCACCATTTTCAGCAAGGCATTCTTATACTTATCCAAAAGTTGGGAGTTAGGAACTTAACTCTTAAGGTTTATTAGACAGTTTTCCCTCTCCCTCCTCTCCTCCCTCTGTCTTACCGCTCCCTCCTCCCCCCCACACACACATGTAAGTAGGAATGATGCCTTTACAATGGGATGAGCTTCTAGCTCCTGTATGTAAAATCAGTGGTTTGGTACTTGCTTTGCTAGATTGTCATAGCGTTGTAACCCTCTTCCTTTTTGTTGTTTTCTTCACCCCTTTACTATCTTTTAACTGAGGCTTCTGAGCATCCTATGGAATCCTCATCCAGATATTTCTGTTGTTGAGAGTAGGACTGGTTACTGAGTAATTCTTTGTGCTCACAAGCGAATACTTCCCAAGAAGCCTGCAAGTGACTAATGCACATTGCAGTGGTGTTACGAGTGCAATGTGTAAATGTCAGTCAGCTCAGAAGTTTCTGGTCAGCTTAAATTGGGGACTGCAAAGGTAATTCTGCTAAGAAACTACCAAGTCTCTGCAAAACTTTGAAACTTTTACTGGCAATGTTCAGTTTCTTGAGCCCACCCGCATGACACCAATGTGTTCAAAATGAGGCCATTAACACAATTACAAATAATTTAAAAGTCAAAGAAGTTACCTTGAATAAGACTCAACCTTATTTTGTGGTACTTCAAGATTTAATCAACAAAATTTTCTGACTCAGTAAAATCAGCAGAAATAAGCTCATCAGGGTTAGCCCCTGTGAGAAAACTGTTAACCTTTGTTTAAATGCACACTGATTCAGGACTTAAAGTGGTAAACAGGAGTTAAAAGCGATTGCTGTGAGCATTAAGGAGTGGAAGTCTAGCAGTCATTCTCTACATTTAGAACAAGTAATTTCCATTGTAAGTTCATTCAGTACTAATTGTGAGAGCGGTTACTCAGGCTTCAGTGATGTGGAAACGAATGAGAACGGCTTATGAAAAGCTACGTTTTGTTTATTTTGGAGCCAGAAGGAAAATGTCAGAGAACCAAGTTACTGAATTTTAAAAATTATTAGATTTGTTTTCATATTTCAGTTTGGGGTGCTGTAATTTTTGCTAAGATTTATGACTAACTGATCACAAACTTTAGAGACATAAGCAGCTAAAATTGAGTATTTCTCTGGGCTTGTTATACATGTGCAGTCCAGTGCAAACATTGGTACAGTAAACTGACATGTTCAGTGTTTCTTTTTTCTTTGCATTTTTAGAATCTGTGTCAACCCTTCTCTTCTGTTAAGCCCTATCATTGTTATTTTCGGTTCATGCTTTCATGAGTACTAGGAAAAAGAAAATGTCAAATGTTTGTTTCCTTAATTAGAAACTTTTGCTGCCCTAATTATTTAAGTTGCTAAATTAAACATTAAATAAACTTACATCATTATCTTGGGATAAGCAAATTGGTGAAAGGATATTCATTGTGTTTGAAGTGCTTGTCTGGAAGGACAGCAGAATGTCTTGGAAAAAGCATGCCTATTGTCATTCCAGTGAAAAAAAGTGCTAGTAGGAAATAGTTAGCCTGTAAAGACAAAGAGACCTGACGAAATTTTAGAAATGTAGCACTCTGCTCACCAGTACAAACAGGATAGCATTTTGTTGACAAAGGCTGTCCTGAAGTGTCTATTCCAGCTGAAATCAGAGCTGTGAATTGCTCCACTGGAAATCATGGGCACTGCGAATTCCTTATGCACTGACTGAAATAATTTATTAAGCATTTAGCAATGACCTTGTCTCAAACAATCCAGCCTTCTTAAGGGTGAAAGTTTAAATTTATGAAAGCAGTCCTAGTTA
Source organism: Fregata magnificens (assembly GCA_013389945.1). NCBI lineage: Eukaryota > Metazoa > Chordata > Aves > Suliformes > Fregatidae > Fregata > Fregata magnificens. The sequence goes on along the minus strand of WAAD01010445.1, from coordinate 97,205 downwards.
CCAAAACTAGAGGGATCATCCCATTTAAAAGCTGTCATAGGCACCATTCCCCAAATTTGCTCTTTAGGAGAATGCCTAATGATGCAGGTTGATTAATTAAAGGCTATATTTTATCACCAACAGTTTTCAATTATTGTCTTCAAGACCCGATGTACAAATTTTGTTGAATATCATGGCCAGGTTTTTTCCACTGAAATAGCATTGCTGTTGATTCCAGCCAGCTTTTGGATGTGATTAACTCTTTTCTCAAAAGCGATGAATCCAAAGTACAGGTGTTTCTGAGGTGATTCTGATACATCCAAGAATCAGACGTCCCATTTACAGGAAGGAAAAGAAAATTTCTTCCTGGAGCATGGTAGGCTTGAGAAAACGAGAAGATTAAATGTGTACCCAGGCATTATTGCAGAGTGAGGAGAAGATCAGAAAATACTCAGATTCCCTTTGCAGCATTTAGTCTGCCAATAGCTCACGATCGCACTTTTCTCTGAAAATTTCAATGTCTTCTAACTTCAGGTGAGATAGAAATAACACAAGATCTTCATGCAATACTTTCAGTTCTGGTTAAAATAAAAAAGTTTAAAAGTGCTCATTTTTCATGATTTAAAAAAAAAAAAATTCCACTCCAGTGTTTAAGTCTAAACTTTTCCCCCTTATTCTCTAAGTATATAGGTGAACATATCTATAAATCCTTACTCGTTAAGGCTGATGATTAGAACTGAAAGTCACTTGCACAATGGCCATATTTTCTTCTTGGCAAAGAGGGCAGATTGACTAATTTTATTGCCATGTCACATGACAGTGCTGCTGCACCTAAGATTATATGGGTAGTTACCTGTTCAGAATGCAGATAACCAAAAGGAATTTTAACTTCCCCCATTGACTTTTAGGGGGTGATTAACTCAGGTGATTTACAAGTGGAACGCTATTTCACTATTCCTGGAGATTCAGTCAAAGACAATATCTACTGTGTGATGTCATTTTTTATTTACATACGCACTTGAAAACGGATGCATTTAGATGAACAATTCAGGAGCTTGCTTTTATCTTTCGTACTACCATTCTGTCCAAAGGGCAGGATATACACTGGTTTTTTAACATGCTACTAACATGAGATTTTTTTTTTTCCAACTAATTCAACAGTTTGGACTTTTTAGACTGTGATTCAGTAAAGCTCTAAAAATATTCCTGAACAGATTTCACTAAATCATATACATGTTCAGTTATGCCTGTTAGTCCCAGTCATCTGTTAGATATGAATGAATATATTTTGTTTGAAAAAACATCTTTAAAGCTAGACAGACATTATAGGATTTCTTCTGGAAAATAAAATTTACTCTGACAGCTATTTCCTAAAACATCAATGAGAAAAAATAATATACAATTAGAATGCCGCGCTCTTATAGTTGGTATTGTTGCTCCAACACAGAGAAAGGCTCCTGAGATTAATTATCTAGTGTAAAATATCACTGTGTTTCTTTGTGTTTCTTTTGCTCCTTAAATAACTGGGTTTAAAGACATAGTAACTGACCAGACTTTTTTTTTTTTTTCAGATTTCTAGACAGCTCCATGTGGTATTCTTAATTTGGTAGCTTGTCTTTAGAAATTCACTTGTAAGTACTTGTTCTTTAAGATTACTGAAGTGTACTATTTTTGATTAACAGCTTGGACCCATGGATTCTCACCATGAGCCAAGTTACCATAACTGTATTATCCCCTTACAGCATGAGTCACCAAAGCATGTGCCATTCATGTGGAGTCCAAATTATTCTGTCAGGCATTCAAATTTGAAATATCTGAACTTCAGTTTGCTGTATTTCGTATTATCTTTTGAATTCATCATTCTTGCTAGGTGTTTCCTCAATCTATTTAATTTTTTTAGTTATTGAGTTATTCTACATAAATTATTAATACAGTAGTTTTGCTATGGAAATTCAGACAAAAGGCATACCAGGGAATATAAAAGGAGTATCTGGCTTTGGGAATTGGCAATGGGAACAGAAATCTTTTCTTTGCTAAAATACTGATGTAAATTATGTGCAACATAGTCAGGAAAATGTTTTGATTCAGAATTGTCCTGGATGTGAAAGGTTCCTGGATCTGTGGAAAGCCTCATTTTCTTCGAAGTAAATCTGCCTAACCGTAGGACAAATGCTGCATTTTGTGGCCAAGATAATCATTGGGATTAAGGAGAAGAGGAAAGATTTTTTGAGTACTCTGCTGAATGCTACTCAGTTGAACCTAGGAATACAGCACAACATTATTTGTAACAGCATGATATAGTAATAAGCTTATTAAATAGCTCAGAATAAGCTACTATTAATATTTATTCTTTCAAATAAATGTGGAGATTTTTCTGCTGTATAAAGAGATTCTGCAGTATAAACAGATTCTGCCTGCAATTCTTTGGTTCTACCTGGAAAAGAAATGAAACCATCTCCTGTGGTTTTCTTTGGATTTAAAGAAAGCCTTAAGGTTTCCTTTGAAGGGGGATTCCTGGAGACTGGCTGCTATTCAGTGAATTTCAAGAGTGCAGGGTTTAAACTGACAGAGACAATCTTGTAAGAAGGGGAGCTGTTAACTCGCATACTTTCCCTGCATAGATCATAGTCCAACAGATGACTGATTGAATGTTTTTATTTTAGATGTTTCATATATTGCAACCTTAGTTAGTCTGGCAGGTTTAGGTACCCAGTTAATATCTGTAGAGCACTTTATTCATTTCCATATGTGCTTAAGTTCTATATTTTAATTCTATTAGTTTATTTTCGTGTTCTCATGGTAATTGTGTCAGGGATCACTCTGAGATATGAGTAAAAAATACTGTTGTATTTCTCTTAATGACTATCTGTATCACCAGTATATCCAAAAAGCATAAAATTATCTACACTTTTCTGAGAATGATTAAAGAACAGGTTCTGAAAAAAATAAATTGTTTCATAAGAATGTTATACCTTGCGTATTTGGAATACTAATGTATGCAGAAGTATTTCTTACAGTCTTAAAGAAGTGCAGGCCACAGTCTGTAGCCTTGAAAAGGTAGATATTCCACCGTCTTATCAGAGTGCCTCTGAGCAAGTAAATCACAGTTTTCAAGGAATAATCCCGTGGGCCTTCAGCAGCACAGTAAATATTTACTCTTCTCTTTAGAAACTATGTTGCACTGGCTAAGCAGGAAAGGTTGCCTCATAGAGGGACCATAATAGTGAGGGAGCAGGAGGAAATGGTGCAGTTAAGATACTCAGAAATGCTTGATAAAGAGGGTGAGTAACAAGGTTATGGAGTTTGCAGTGAAAAAAACACCCTCATGACAGTCCAAACTAAAACTGACTCTGAAGAACTGCATCAGGATCTTATGATGCTGAATAAAAATTGCAAATTAAATTCTATATCCACATAAGGAAAATAAAACATGGGAGCACAGACAACACCGTACAGAGACCATTATGGCTCAAAAGTGGCTACCACTATTTAGGAAGATCTTAATCATTGTGGATATTACCTCACTGCTCACAGGGTGTTCAAACTCATTACAGAGAACAAAACAGAAAATAGCGGTATCCCACTGTATAAATTCATTGCTACCACATCTTGTGTAATGCTTGCAGTTTTTGATCGCCCAACTTCCCCATTGTCCAGGACTAAAGAGAAGATAACAAGGGGGGTGAGAAGTATACAGTGTTTTCCACACGAAGAGAAGAAACCAATTACAATGCTTCTGTCTAAACAGCAGAAAACTGAAGGATATCATAAAATCATGAACAATATAGAAAAAGTGAATAAGGAATAATTATTCACTTTCTGCTTAGATGATCCTTATACCATTGAATAACAGAAGCTGTTAAGTCATACCAAAAGGGTTACTCAGTTATATTTTTCTCCTTTTCTTAAACTCTGATAAAACTGAAAAAAATGTGCTACTTAGACCTTTGATGTCAGAATCACGATACTTCTCACCAGCTGCAAGCTTTCAGGATAAACCTGCTCCAGTGTGGGCTGTCCACGGGCCACATTCCTTCAGGGAATATCCACCTGCACAGTGGGATTCTCCAGGGGCTGCAGTGTGGATACCCGCTCCACCATGGGTCCTCTCCAGGGGCTGCAGGGAAACACCTGTTCCACCAGGATCTCTGCAGGGGTCACAAGGGAAACTCTGCTGGGGTGCCTGGAGCATCTCCTCCCCTCCTCTTGGGGCTCACAGGGCTGTTTCTCACACTTTTTCCCTCACCCCTCACTGCCTTTCCTCACTGAGGCTGCCCCTGCAGCCCCCCACCGCTACCAAAATCTTGACACCTGCACTCAATACAATTATTTGCTTTCCAAGTGCATGAGGTCAGAATTGTTTAAAAACATTCCTTACATATTTTGCACTGGATCATGTGACTGAAAAGTTCATATCTTACAATTTTTAAATAGTGAAAAGTTTGTAACTCAATATAGAAATCTCCTAGTTTGCTTTCTGCTAGCCATGAACAATCCATGCCTCTTAAAAAATACTACATATTACTTTACAGATTCCCCCACCTTTGCTGTACCCACCTTCTTTGAGTGTATTTGTTTGTTATTTTATTGGCCCAAAATTTTTAGCTTTTCAGCAACATGGAACATTCTTTTCAAATATTCCCTCCCATCCATATGACGTAGTCTAATCTCATGTTTTATTGAGCAATTATGTCAATTCAGCAATAATGGAACACAATAAAGTAGCTAAAAGATATTCAGATATAATTTTTCAACCTTTCTTCTCAGTATTGACCATATTATGTTCTTTAGGTGACATGGTAAAATAGGGTAAATCTTTACAAGTGTTTAAATTTTAAAAATGCCAGAGTCCTGGCTTCTGCTGAAGTCATGGTGATTTTTCTACAGATTTCTCTTAAGCCACAATTTTAATCTATGTATGTATGTATATCTTCAGAGATATCACCATCTCTTTCATGATGTTTTGGTGACAAATGGTACTCAATTTTTTTCAGAATTTGAACAAAAAAAATTCTAAAAATGCATATTCACAGAGGAGGCTTCACTAGAACATCTAACTTCCTCCCCCCAATGTTTCATTCATTCTTTCAGAGCAGATGTGTCTAAATACTGTCTAAATGCTCAAGGACTGATCACAAGTCAGAATAAAAATTAAGTCCTTTCACTAATTGTAAATATCAGTGATATGAAGATCTGAGTGGCCTCCAATTCCATATAAAGTCTCTGATTATTTCAAGTAATAAGCCAATGAATACACTCAGATTATTCATGAATAATGCATGAGAAGAAAAATAGAAAGCATTACTGTCTTTGAAGAGCTTGCTTGCTCTAGTCAAAGATCTTTTTTAAAGATCAGTTGCTGTACATCAATACTTTTTTAGATCAAATACCACCATCAGCTGCATGAAGCTCTCCAGTAAGGGCCAGAGCTAGTAAATTACAATAGTGAACAGCCTGATCAACATATGTTTGATGGAAATTCAACACCTTCTTGATGTTGTGCAACACTGAATTAAAGAAAAACTCTAACTGAATATAAGCTTGGACTCCAGCACTGGTGTACAATCAGAGCTTTTTTTATATTGCACTTTTTGTGTTTTCCTTCTCAGAGTCTTACGTGGCTTTCAGATGATCAGGAACAGTTCATTGCAGAGTTTGTCTTGCATCTCGCCAGTACTAAGTCAACCTCTTATATACCGTGTCTCAGGAAAGAGCAACCTGAAAAATACATGCTGTGATTTCTTGTTTTACCATAATGAGTAACATATGCCCCCTTTGTTGTTTCTACTTTCCTTTATTGACAGTTTTAATTTCAGTGCATTTCCTGCCAAAATGAAAGTCATATTTTATATTCATTATGTGCTAGAGCTATGACAGTTTAGAGACGCAAAAGAAGCATCTGGTAAATAAAGAGAAGATCAGCTAAGAAACTGGTATTACCCCTACATGGCAAGAAAGTAACGTGCACAGAAGTTGCCTGGTTTTCTATCCGAAAAGATAGAAACAGATTTCTATCTGACAAGAACATATCATAAGGTAAGAACAGGTTTTATCCAGCTCACAGATGCCAACATTTGTTACACAGCAAAGACTGACTTTTTCCTCTGCAATCAGCCTTGATTTTCTCCAACTTTTCCTTGGAGAGGTAACAAAGAAATGAATAGTTTTCTCTTTTTCACTGCTATAACTTTTGTGGCTCTTGAATACTTTTGGGAGGAAAGTGTTTTGAGATTCCTATACCTGGTTCATCCTCAAGTTCTGTGGAAGTTCCACTATTTTCTGATACTTTTACAGAAATTTAACAAAGATGCAGCTATGAACTATATCACTAGAACCACCAATCCTCTTTAACTTTTAATTTAACTCTATCTGAATTCTGTATCAGTTCAGAGATATCTGGAATGTTTGAATTTTTTCTAAAATGGTTTGTTGATTCAGTTTAATTATAGGTATGTGCTTATTCCTTAGCATATGGGGTCTCTTACTGGAGCTGGAACAACCAGCTTTTTCTGAATCAGCATCTTCTTCTTGAAGATGAAGATTGAAAACACAGAATAATTCATCCTGGTAGGGACTTCAGGAGGTCATATATTCCAACCCTCTGCTTATGAAAGTCATAGAGTAAGGCTGCAAACCAAACTTCCTGTATTCTGAGGACTGTTTGACCTAAATCCTGTGTTGGGGTTTCAGTGTTGTTCTAGGCATTTCGAGAGTTCCACACCCATTTCAGGAAAACTCATAAATTAAAGTTGTTTAATTTCTTTTCTTCAATATCATCTGAACTATTGTCGTGTTTAATGACAACTTTTTAAAGTGTAGAATCAGCTGGTTATTTCTTGCTGAAGAAAGCCAAACAATGTTCAAAAATTCCTGTCTTTTAGGAAGTTTCTCGGGTACCTAGATTCTTGTTTGATGAAATCTGATGATTATTCACTAGATGGAAAATGAGAATGTTACTATACACCTTTTTTTTTTTTGTGCCCAGTGTTCTCCAATGTTTGAAAATTCTCCTAACTGCTCACTTTTAAAGATTCATATAATATTTTCTTTGGATGACAGAAGAGCTTATTTCAAACTATGACATGCTTTTTAATTCCTACAAATAATAAGAAGAATGTACTCAGAAAAAAAAGGAAATTACCCACATTAAAAATAAATGAGATTAGAGCAACACAGAAAATAAATTCTTTCTCTACTCTGCACATATCTGCACACATACCTTCTTAAAACACAGTCAAAAATTTCAGAGCCTAATGAAAATGAAAATTAATTTAGATGTATATAAATAATGTTGTGCAACTGAAATTAATTTCTTTTTCAGGTATTCATTTCATAATCTATCATATTACACAGCTTCTTTTTTGTTAATATATTGTAGAGTCTTCAAATGGAGGAGTGACAGCTGCTGAGTAATTTCCAGAGCTTGTCTGACTTCTTTTCACAGGCTTGCTCCTTCCAGTTAGACTATAAGCCAAACCTGGCTCGCTCTCTCCCTTCCCTTTCCACCCACCCTCAAAGTCCAGCAGGGTCACAAGGAGCTTCTGGGAAAAAAAGCTAAATTTCATTATAATGCCTAGACTATGAGAGAAGTCAAAGACCTCCTCAAACTCTGGTGAGAAAGGGTAGTGCAAGCTACATTGCCAAGTTAAATACAAGAAAGTTTCCAGAGGGAGACAGTGGGAACAATGCAAGAATTTAGTTAAAGCAGGGATTGAAAGCATAGGAGAAGAGAAGATAATTAAAAATCTCAGAGCTAACCTATTTCCCTACCTCTTCTATTATGGTCTCTGTGGAGCATCTCTGTAAAGGCTGAGATAAGCATTTGATGGAGCTGTGTAGGATCCGTGGGGTTTTGACAGCAAAATGACAGCAAGAAAAAAAGTTTTATGAACTATGGGAAATTTTTTTATTATTAAATTACAGCACAGGTAAAGAGGGATTGTGGAAATGGAGCCTTGAGCTATGAGAGTATTAGTGCACGAAACAGTGGCCTTGTATGTCACTAGGCTCCCTATGAGTTTACCCACACTGAAGCTCTCTGCAAAGCACATTATTTTGCAGTGAGGATATCTCGCAGCAGCACACTTTGTCTTAGAGCTCAGCGATGGATGTATTGACATAGCAGTGATGTTGCAAGCCGGTAAAGCTTTGCACTGCTACTCTTCCCTCGGGTAGCCAGAAGCAGTTCCAGGCATGTTTTGCAAACTGAGACAGTACTCACTAACAGTTATTTCCACTTTGCTCTGCATTGTCTGAGCCCTCTATAAGTTCTGTCTCACTTTGCTGAAATAATGACCCTTAAGCATATGATAACTCACATGTTGCTTTTAACTTTTCCTGGTTTATATGTACATTGCCAACCCAGTACAGAATGTCTTTGCCTAATGTACATGTAAGTTCAGAAGAACATGTATACATTCTTGTGAAATAATCTAATTCACACAGTCCTTGCTTATTTACTAAAATGAGACATTATTTCAATCTGTTTTACTGGAATAACTGTAGCACTCCTAATTACATGTACCTGAATATTAGCATTTGCATTGTATGTGACCAAAGGAATCATATATGTGTCACTTAATCTGAAATGCATAAAACCATAGCCACACAAACCTTTGAGTTCAAAATGCATGGCAGTTGTCTCTTTTCCTATATAAATTTTATAAGTAAGAAAGAGAAGGATAGGACTTTCTCCTGGAGACCAGGGGGAAAGACTGCAGCAAAGAGGACCTACCCTTGGTGGAAGATCAGGTCAGAGAATGCTTAAGCAAACTGAACATATATAAGTCCATAGGCCCTGATGGGATGCACCCACGAGTGCTGAGGGAGCTAACTGTAGTCATTACAAGACCACTCTCCATAACCTTTGAAAGATTCTGGTGACTGGGAGACATGCCTGGGAACTGGAGGAAAGCAAATGTCATCATTCCTATCTTCAAGAAGGGCAAGGAGGACGCAGGGAACTACAGGCTGGTCAACCTCAACCCCATCCCTGGGAAGGTGGTAGAGCAACTGATCTTGAAAACCATTTCCAGGCACATGAAAGACAAGAAGGTCACCAAGAGTAGTCAGCATGGATTTACCAATGCGAAGTCATGCTTTACCACCTTGATAACCTTCTATGATAAAATGACTGGCTTGGTAGAAAAGCAGTGGATGTTGTCTACCTAGACTTCAGTAAGGCTTTCAATGCTGTCTGCTGATGAAGCATGGGCCGGATGAGTAGACAGTGAGGTGGATTGAAGACTGCCTGCATTGCTGGGCCCAGAGAGTGATAACCAGTGGAACAAAGTCTAGTTGGAGGCCAGTAACTACTGGTGTTACCCAGGGGTCAACACTGGGTTCAATCCTGTACAACATCTTCATTAATGATATGGATGATGAGGCAGAGGTGCCCTCAGCAAGTTTTCAGATAACACTGCTTCACTACCTTACATGACAATAATTTTTATTAAATGGCATGCATGGAGACAATTTCTCCTGATCCAAACACTGTTTTTAGCATTCTGTACATTACCAGATTATTTCATTTCCCTACAGTGATAATTAGTACAAGTTATGAGGGAAATGTCATCTTATGTTGAGTAAACAATTCTTGGAGTAAATATTTGTTCATGCAATCATAAGTAAATGAGGTAGATGTTTCATACCGAGATTTTTTTTTTTTCTTCCCCCCGCACCCCACTACCCGATTCCAGAGATGACAGCAATTAGCAGTTAAGATCTTCTTTATGCTTTTCCATTCCACTGAACAGTAACATTTCTGAGTGTACTATAGAGAAGTAGCGATTTAGACAGCAACTGAAAGATCAACTGGTTTCTTGGTGGCGACTGTTTTCGACTCTACCACATGACTTACACTGTGTTTTAAAGATACAAGGTTATTTTCTCCTATCAATTACTGTCCTGAAAAATGCAGTTGTGCTCTAGTGGGTGGCAAAGTTTAAACTTTTTAAAGGTGTTTTACTTTTTCAAGGATTGTCAGTGAGCCACAGGGAACAGCTGTTTGCCTCTCCCCCGCCCCCCCCCCCCCCAGATCTATAATGTTCTTGCTCCCCAAGGACTCCTTGCTTCTGTTCCAGCTATATGTCTAGACCCATAGAAAGTCAGAGATGTAGAGAGTTTGACACAAGGACAGCAGGTCCTTGGCAAGGCAAGGCCTGAAGAGAAAAAATATGATCTCAGCCTGTGGTGACGCCCATCTACAAGAAGGGCCAGAAGGAGGAGCCGGGGAACTACAGGCCAGTCAGCCTGACCTCGGTGCCCGGGAAGATCATGGAGTGGCTCATCTTGAGTGCGCTCACCAGGAAGGTGCGGGACAACCTGGGGATCAGG
>WAAD01010445.1:75843-86195 GCA_013389945.1 Fregata magnificens | reverse complement strand
AAGAAACTAGCGATAGAACGAGAGGGAATGGCCTCAAGTTGCGTCAGGGGAGGTTTAGATTGGACATCAGGAAGAATTTCTTTACTGAAAGAGTGGTTAGGCATTGGAACAGGCTGCCCAGAGAGGTGGTGGAGTCGTCAACCCTGGAGGCGTTCAAAAAAGGTGTAGACGTGGCACTCCAGGGGCTAGTTTAGGAGTCATGGTGGTGTTAGTTGATGATTGGACTTGATGATCTTAGAGGTCTTTTCCAACCTTAATGAGTCTATGATTCTATGATTCTATGATTAGATCCTGTGGAGAGCGGTACGTAAACCAGGGTATCCTCTCACACATGATTTTTTTATTTTAATGTGACTGGAAAGTGGGGTTTTGTGCAACTTTCTTCCCTAGCACGTGACACATGCAATATGGGTCATCAGGTAATAAGATACTCTAAGTAACTCAGGTACCATTGCTCAGTACACTTTCCAATGTCCCAGCTGAAGTTGGAAAATGCTAATCCAGATAACTGAGATTGTAAAATCACACAAAAGATACAGGAAAATCAAAGATGTGAAATAAAATTATCAACAATAAAACCAAACAGACTCCAGAGTAGATAATTTTAATAAGTGAAGATACATTTTTCAGAGTTACAGAGCTTTCAAAGAGAACCATCAGGATTTTTCAAAAAAAATTACAGAATTATTGCAATAAAACTTGAAACTTCACTGGTGCAGAATGAGCTAATTGGTACTGTAATTTATGGTAAGTGGCAGATTTCCCATACCATGACATACAATTAAAATATTAGTGGGATTTTTATAAAATAGTAAAATGAGGAAACACAATCGGCTAAGAGGATTGTCTAAACAAAATTGTATTTAGTGAAGAACAGCATTCACTGAGATTTACACTTAAAGGATTTAGGTAGAATCACTGATATTTAACTGTCTGTTTCAAAGAATGATTCATGTAGTAGTCTGTGGAGACAGTATGGGGGAGTAGCCTTTGTTCTGGAAAAGAAAGGTCTCTACAACTCTTCAATGACAAAAGTAATTGGACAACACAGTGGAGACATTGATGTGTGGCTGGCAATGAGTTTAAGTTTGACTAGGTGGTCTATGATGTCTCCATGAAATCAAACTCTCAGCAAATGTCTAACGGTGTAATAGAAAACAATACCCCTTGAAAGACTTGCGAGCTGAGTGTGTTCTTGGGGCTTCTACAACATATGAGAGTGATAGGACTGAAATGGCTTTAAAAAAAAAAAAAGAAAGAAAATTGTCTCTGGTTTTTCTTGTGCTATTTTTATTTAGCTGAACAGAGCCCTCTGTACCCACTGTTGTTACAAGGGGCCAGCTACTATAAAAAAATAAAGAAGTTATTTGAAGCTATCATGCCTTTTAAGCTGAAGTGTTTCAAAACTGTTCAGAACAAAGAAATATTGCAGCTATTTTCAAACCTTGTTCTAAACAGGCCAGAGCACAGAGATGTACTGAAAATGCTAGTGCTGGCAGGAGGCTCTGGCAGTGGCATCAAACAGATTTGGCACTACCTGTTTTGACGATGTTCAGCCTTCTGCATGCTTAATGTCTGTATGAATGCATGTGGAGAAGTACCTCTTTAAGGAGTCACGACTCCCCTGAGTCTCCCACATTCTCTGGGTGTTCCCATCTGAACTGTTTGATATCCATACAGCAGAGAAGCAGCTTTCTTTCACATGAGAGCACAGAATATATTTGAAATTCTGGAAAGGGGGCTGTTTCAACCTGGTACAGACACTATCCCATCTGTCAAGCCAAAACAATGACAAAACAATGCAGAATTTCGAAGAGTTTTGATACTCATCCAGAAACCATGGCAGCTGGGTTATCAGTAAAACACAGCAACAAAATTACCTTTTATAGTACTCTACTGTACTTGATGTAAGGCCCTGAATATTTGTTATGAGACAAACCCAGTACTTTGCCAGTAGCAAATATCTGCTTTGAAGTTTCTGTAAAAATAGACTTAGTCTGACAATGGTTGGCAAGCGGCTGTCTTATCTCATAACACCTGTAGTTAAGACTAAGAGGATTGCAATTTCCAGTTTCAGTGACATAGTAGATGTTTTTTATTGGAAGGATGACTGTAGACTTCAGAAAACTCATCTAGCATAAGTAATAGTAAATTTACCTTACAATTAGAAATATCTTAACGCTTAAGTGGAAATGTTTGAAACAAATTAATCTAAAATCTGTGTTTCCTTCACACCACAAAGTAGGTAAGTGTAAGACAAAAGTGAGAGGAATTCTAGTATATAACCTATGTAAAAGGAAAATAAAATAATTTATACTGGTTTGGTTTGGTTTTCTTTTTTAAACTTTGAAGCAAGAAAGTAAGATTCCTGAAGTGCCAGATATGCAGGATTTTCCACAGACCTTATTTGCTTTTACTCAAGCTTACTTCTCCTGAATTCATGCGGCTTTGCCAGAAGAACAGCCACAAGATCTTCTATTCAATGAACAGTTTTTCCTAGTATGTTTTAAAGCTCTGAAACCCAATAAAGCTACTCACAACACTACATGCCATAGGCTGGGCAGCCCTCAGGTTTCTCCTTATAGCAGTTGATGCTGTAATAGATGGCTTTGTGCACTACACATTTTTCCAATGTGGTTTGGTTGCAAGAAGCAGGAGTCATTATAACTGAATAACCAGTTGTGCAGGGAAACAACATAACATGTTCCATAGTCCAAACTGATCTATATACAATATAGAAACTCCAATATTCAAAATCCATGATTTGAGAGTATTTACTAGTATGGTGAAATTCTTCATCCTGTCTTTCTGTATAACTGAATCTTTGCATTTCAAGTTCATTGCAATGAATGGTTATGAGAAGTCTTTCTAGTGGGCAGAAATATTAATTGTACTTGCAAAACATGAAAGGCAGTTGGAATGAAACTGGGCTATTAATGAAGATGATTTTAAATCCAGTGCACCTTTAAAAACATTAATTGCATGGATTTCCATGATATTACAGACCTCAGATGGTGGTTGTTAAGAAACAGTGTCACCTGAGCATTTGAATTATGTAACTGTTACTGCACAGAACAGTTAATTTTAAGTACAGTAATCCGAAGAATGTTACAAATACACATACATATGTTAAAAAAATTCAGGGCAAGTGTTTCTTCCTCTGCATCTATGTGATTTAACCATTACAGTTGAATATAACAAAATTTGTGGAGAAAAGTAGTACTATTTATTAGTTCAGCTGATGTTACTGGGAAAGACAGACATATCTTACTATATGTTACCAGGCATATACCAGTCTGAGATATCAGGCATGCCACTAATTTTAAGGGTTGGGGGGGGAGAATAGGAAACTGGAGTACAGTTACCAAAGAAATCTAAATATTGGTTACAGAGATGTTTTTAAGGCTGCATCAAGTTTGGAAGAAATGAAAAAAAATTTAAAATTAAGTATAATACGACTTCATGATTTTCCTCAGTGTTGTTCAAAGATGATGGTCTAGCTGAATTCAGGCTTATTCCTGGAGGCACTGTCTTTATCAAAGTCACCACTTAATTAATTTCACCTTTCAAATATGAAATTCATAAAAAATCTATGGAGTAAAGAAGATGAGTGCCATTTTCTCCGATGGCAATGCATGATCCAGTTTATTCTGATAGAAAGGGGATGGGAAAAGGCAGTAAAGTGAAAAGCATGGAAAACCTGCTAAGTCTGCCAAGCAGGAAGGTTAGCCAAGAATTAACTTGTTTCTTTACATGGGGAATTCAGGAGGAGGTGAGTAATCCAACTGAACTGTGCCAAAAGAAGTACAAAAGATGGGTGAAGATGATACTTCAACAAAGGCCTGTTGGAGATTGCTCAACCTATCCTACCTTCCACCCTTCAGTTTAATTTTCTTGTAATTGAATTTCAAAAGAAAAATGAGGAACAAGTTCAAACAGTGTTGAAACATTAAATTTAAAATTATTTTTATTTTTCATGTTTCTAACTACTTTCTACTGGTTTTTTCAATGATCTATTTCATAAAATTATTTGTTGTTTTCTCCATTTTATTTTATCATTTCATGAAAAATGTTGAGTGCAAAATGAAACAATAAAACATAAGGATATTGTCACTATGTTTGTTTGAACTACATAAAAAAAATTATTTGCAGATTTTCATAGCACGGAATTTTGTTATCCATGGGTGTTTTTTCCAGGCTTCCTTTACAAGTGCTGTTTAGTCCTGTTATAAGAAATAACACAAGCATAGCTTGATGAGAAATAGCTAAGAAAAAATTATAAATGTTTTAGCTGGTAAAATATTCCATAAGAATGAGGTTTGTACTTTTTTTTGATCTCTCAAGGTCTAAATCTCTGTGGCGGAGAATGCTAAAAGGATTTCTGAAATTAAAGCAATTATCAATACATAAATTCTAGAATTTCCAGAAGAAATAATTTTGTGCTAGCAGGACAGTCTTTTTTTGAAGGGACTTAAAATTTGAACTGCTTATTTGAAACAATATAAATATATGTTGAGGTGAGACGTAAGTCAGGATAATATGACTTTTAATAGATATGTTAATCTTATATGTATACATATACAAATTGTACACAAATATGTATTGTTTATTAAACTTCCATTTAGCTAATATTAACTCTTAAATGTTCATTATACAAAAGAAAGTGGATTAAAACTATTTTGGTATAACAGCTTAGAAAAATTGCCATCTGAACCTAGTTTTAAGAAACATCATTTACAGAGCACTCAATACTGCTGTGAAAGTTTCAAATATGAATCAAGTTTACAAGCTTCTCATACTTTTGTATGACAGTTGTAACATTAGAATGCGTCAACCATGCTATACAGAATGAGTGTAAGAATATACTTTTTTCTTTGTTTTCAGAAACTGCATGAAAGGGACACATATCCTGGTGATATCAATCCATGACCCTTATAAGTGCATGAACATTGAATGGAATTTACACTGTACCATGTTTACCAGCCAAAGTTTATGTGCAGAAAGCTTCCTCTGTGGTTTTGAGCTAGTATACGTGCACTACTAAGAGAAGCTCAACACAGTGTGATCAAAAAAATGTTGCAGCTGACTAAATTTAGGGTGCTGTTTCACAGCAGTTAAAAAGGTATTCTCAGAAATGTGGGATAAAACCCTGTCCTCTCTGCCATGTGTTCAGGAGATGAACTAGTTCAAGCCATCCAGCCAAAACTACCTAAAAAGCAAAAAAAAATTTTCATAAAACAAAATCCCTACGCTACTTTGATCTTACAAGTACAAATGTTAGTGTAATGGAGAGAAAGGCAAAGTATAGGGGAGGGAATGGCAACATATGGGGAGGAAAGAGGAAAGACTGAGCATGTTAGTCCCATCTTAGATGGCTGTAAACTGCCAGGCAGTTTTTCCTTGAGAATTTATACATCAACTTTTGAAGTCACTTTTCTTGTCTCTATGATATTTTCTACATTAAAATGAAAGTGTAAAATATAAACTAAAACAAAGGAACCAAGAATAATCCCTTACCATGTATTAAAAAATTACTGTTCTCTGTTTTTAAAAAATAAACTGATATACCCACTACTCCCTTTCCAAAAAAAAACTCAAGAAAAGCAAGCTGTCAGCTGTAGCTAGCACATGAGAAATGAATTAAATTCATATGGATAGGAGTGAGAAGTTTTCTTTTAGTCAAAAAATTGTCACTGAAAGATACAGATGCAGGTCAGTCAAACATTTTACATGTTCTTTTTGAACGGATTTGGCAGGAAAGTGCAATAAAAATACGTAAAAGCCCTTTTGGAAATGCTTTAAAATTTAAAAATTTCATCCTGAACTGTTTGCTATGTCATCTTAACTAGCTAAACTATTCAGAATAGTTACTAACTTAAACTTTTACTGCATGTTGCATATACATGTATATGTGTATGTATTAACTTACATCAGTATTCAGAGTGGTTATATAGTTATTCAGAATAGTTTAACAAAAATGAAAAAAAACCCCAACCATTTTCAGAATTATTTCTTACCAGAAAAAAAAATATTTAAAAAAAATTAAATTTATCCCAATAAAGTATTTGTTCTCTTTCCTCTTTTCATTGAACTTTTTTTTTTGTAATTGCTTAGTTACACTGCTCTGTGTAACAAGTTTGATATGTCTCTAGTGTTCGGTTGTTATCATTCACAAAAAAGTGTTCCAACAACAGGCCATATATTTCTTAAAGGGCCTAATTAAAATATGGCTGAAAATGACTGAGAAATTCAAACTAATCTTAATATAATAAGTATTTTATATATACACTGTAAGCGATTTAATTTTAGAGAGAATATTCTGTGACTGAATTCCAAGATGAAACACAAACTTCAGCTTTGACAACAGACCAGCAACGATGTCTTTCCAGGACATTGATCATGTGTGACCCTTTGTATTACTTATTAGACAATGTATGTAGACAGACAGAAAAAGTGAATATCTTTAAAGGCACATTTTACCTTTAGATGTGTTTTAAGTCTCAGCAAGCTCTGTTAAACTCCTCTGAATGGTGTATATTAGGGATACTTTTGAACCAAAGGACTTCTTTTAAACCTACTATAATAGCATACTGGAAGGCTTAGCTTTGAACACACAGTAGAGAATTAGAAGGCTCCCTGTGTCAGATTTTTGCTTAGGAGATTGTGCATACATTTCAGATGATTTTGCAGTCTAACAGAGGATGCTGTAGCAGTCCCTGCTCTTACAAAATGAAATTTGAATTACACAGTTTACCTTTTTTTATTTGTTCTGGGATTTTCTGAAAACACTGAGAAGAACAACAAATAGCTTGTTACAGCCTGCCTTTGTGCCTTGATGGAACACCTGTCCTACGCGTACAGCCCTTGCTATTGATTCCTATTTGACTCCAGTCTTCCTATGTTAGGGTGCAAGGATGTGTCACTGCTCTTTAAGTCCAAGATCTACCAGTGCAGACTAAGTTTCCAGTACCTTTCTTGATAGACACCCAAATCAGTTCTGTTGCCCTTCTGATACTCTAGTTGTTTAGAAGTACAATTATCCTCCTTCCCTGCCACCATTACCCCCTTCTCAAGGTTCCCTGCATACTTAGATTCTTAAAGAACAAACTGAAAATTAAAAAAAAAAAAAAAAGATCTAAACTGAGGAAAGGCATTTCTTAGTCTCAGATGTATTAGTTCTTAAGAAGACACAAGGGTCCCATCAGGCTGCTTATGTAAGAAGAGACATAGTCACTGCATCTCCACAGAGAAACTAAATCCACTGCTGTAGCTCAGAAAGAATAATTTTGGTTTCATGGATGTCATTCTTGTTTGCTCAATAACATGCCCTTTCCTCAAAACAAATGAATGTCCTCATTCTAAAATACAGATTATGTCACAATCTAAAGGTGTGATGAAAATCAGAACTGGGTCTGAAATGTATCATTCTGACCATACAGTAAGTCTCGTTTCACTATCCAGTGCAGCACAGTCTTCATTCTCTGCTCCTGCACAGCTTCAAATGTTGCAGATTTATTCCAAGTTCCCTATTTAAAGTATAATTAAAAAAGATCATGGCATAGCCAGAGATGCTAAAAAATGAAGTAAAATTAAGTATTTTCCAGATAATAAATATTCACTCTGGGTGACTGAGAGTGAGAAATCATTTGTTCAAAGAAATCATTCTCTCATCATATAACCTATATTCTTCGAACTGTAACATGCATATAAGATACAGGGCTGTAAAGATATTGTCATATTTTTGCTGATAAAGAATGCACTCTTTGCAAGTTAAGATATTAGATTAGATTTTAGCATCAGAGTAAGAGTGTTTGTTCAAATATGATGAAACCCATTGGTGAAAAGTAGGTTACAGTACTGGCTTAGCTATATTCTTTAAACAATCTAGTATTAAAATACTAAAATTGAGATTATTACAGCATTCTTTTTTCTTTGAAATTACTTTTGTCACTTACTGCTGTTAATGTTATATGTCATGTATGTAATTTTGTGCTCAAGCAGACTGCAGGTGACAGAGAAACACAAAACGGAAAGATTAAAGCTCTTGCTGTCATCATTAAGTGCCAGGTTGTGCTCTACCTTTGGTGGATCATAAATACCTTTATTTTCCTTACTGTCCGTAAGGACCACTAAAGGACTGCTATGCAATTTATTAATTTCAAATTCTTCTTACAAAGTCTATAGTCAAAAACTCCAGCATTAGAGTTCAGAATTAAAAAGTACTTGTTTTTTGTCTTGAATGAAAGCTTAAATCTGAGAGTTAGAAAACTTGTTCATCTGGACATCGGTGGATATTATGCTACATTTTTGTCAGGATAAAGATCTAACCTGTAAGATGTGGGGGCAAATATTAGGTTGCTGTATATCAGCATAGATCTTTGCATTCACTTGGAGAAATACTGAGTCCACTGAAACCATAATTTGTTTATACTAACTTGATGCCAATCCAAATCCAACTTGAAACATGCTCTGAATGTGACTTCAATACCTGCAATGTGGTTGTGGTATAGAGAAAACATGACAGAATTCAAGATACTTGCTCATAGGAAAAGAATGAAATTTTAAGAAGCTTTCTTGCTTTAGGATGTTGCGTTAGTCTCAAATGCATTATGTCTGATGATAAAACAATCGATTTCTAGGGGATTAAAGCTCCACTCACTGTTCATCTTTGAATTTGAAAGATAGTGTAGTGGATAAAGGAAGATATATTGCCAAGTAGGTTAAATTTGTTAAGTATATTATCAAGTGCTTTACATTAGACAATAAACAGTCTACTGATGCATTGGCAGTTAAAAAGAAACAAAAAAAAAAATATGCCAAAACTGAAAAGCAACCAAATAAAACAAAGCAGATCACTTGAAAAAAACAACAACGAATATGTGTTACTTGGGAAGCTGTATTTTGTCTAGGATAGGAATGTCAAAACCTTAGCTAAGCAGATGAGACAAACTCAAGCCCTATAAAACCATTTTGACATAATGCTCCCAGTTCTGGGAGCACTTGAAGTCAGCGTGTGTCAGTGCTGAGCTAACAGAAGCGGTCTCACTGTCATTCCCCCTCACTACCCTTCCA
Organism: Fregata magnificens; assembly: GCA_013389945.1. Classification (NCBI taxonomy): domain Eukaryota; kingdom Metazoa; phylum Chordata; class Aves; order Suliformes; family Fregatidae; genus Fregata; species Fregata magnificens. The sequence goes on along the minus strand of WAAD01010445.1, from coordinate 77,123 downwards.
TTTCGTTTCAGCAGCATGCCTCCCCCTCTCTTTTGCTGGTGAAGTGGGTGCATGGCTGGCAACCTGCATCAGGGAATTTCTCTGCTCCTGCTACAGCTCTGCTTTTCCACAGTGAAGAATCTCACTCATCAGGCCAGACAAAGATGAGAAGTTCATGCTCAAGAAAGCTAAACCCCTACATGACTGTATTTTACTTATTAAAGTGTTTACTTGGAGAGGGAGCCTCAGCCTTGCTCCCTACTCCCAGGCACCTTTTGTAATTGATCCAGTGAGTGATTTAAATTAGTGCTTGCCATGGGCCTTCCTGTGATCTTACTTGGGCCTAAGAAATTTCTCTTCATTAACTGAGTTGATATAGAAGAAGGCTAGTAGCAGTCCCTGCGTTTATTCATAATTTGAGCCATTAGAGCTTTTGCTTCAAATATAAATCCAAACCATGAAGCCCAGGACTTTACTGTGTAATGAGCCAGACTAAGAACAAGGTGAACCGTGTAGGGGTTGGAATACGATCTGAAACATGATGTCTCTAGAAAAAAAACCTACTTTTGCTTATGTTATTTTAATAATACTTTAGCCCAAATAGAATTTTTTATTTAAAAATATATTTCTCTTTTAGGTAAAAGCCAATTTTGTGTGTGTGTGTGTGTGTGAGGTCAGTGTATTTATTACCCTTTGCTGTTGATTGAAGAAATAGAAAAGAAATGTAATAGTAATATGTGAGAGACCTACAAGTTCCCAGTTTAACTGCAGCAGAACCTGAGATAAATATGTACATTTGCATATTTGTAACTCAAAAGCTTTTCTGGTAAACAGAATGAATGTTTCTGAGCTGTCCAGCTGCTTCAAGTAAGATTATTTGTACTGCAAATGTTTAACTTAACCACAGAAGAAGGTTAATTCTGGTAGTATCCCTGAGTGATGTCTTCCTTTTTTTTAACTGCAATTAGAGAACGAGGTATTCAATTTAGTCATTTATTCATTAGTAGAGTATAATAGATAAATGAAAGATACAATTAATGTCTTCGGTGTTATGTAAATAATGAAAAATCTATTTCCCTACCGTAGTTATATTTTTAATGAGTAAACTAAGATAGTTTTCATTACATGAATATTACATTGTGCTGCCTGACTAAAACAATTAATCTAATTTTTGTGGAAGAAGGCATTGTGTTTATTTCAATGAGATTGCAAAAGGTGATATGGAGAGCTAGTTTTGTTACACCTCAGTAGTATAATATGTCTTTGCAGTGACAAATGTAGTGCAGAAAGCAAAGCTAGGC
>WAAD01010445.1:11006-74489 GCA_013389945.1 Fregata magnificens | reverse complement strand
TTTTTTTAATTGCCAAAACTAAGGAAACACCCTGTCTCCAAATAGTTGAGAATATTTATGTGTATGTGACATTTTCATTCGGCTCCCCTTTGTCCCCAAGCTCTATGGTGAGTAACTATCTGGTTATCTGGGAATTTTATGGATGTGTCTCCTTGTTGACTTTTTTCTTCTTGAAATAACTGGGGAAGGTTCTGGTTTTTCTGGAAAAAGTTAATGTATGTTGTCCACGTCCCATCTTTTCTTGCCAACCCAGCATGAGATATGAGATCTGTAATGCAATAGCGTACCTGTCGAGTTCAATCTGACCTCATGCATTTGTATGAAGCTCATTTATCTGAAATACTCATTTCAAGAAAATTTTTGCTTGAGACTAATAGAAATTATATTGTCCAAATCTTGTTTTACAGATGAATGTTAAGGGTATTTTTCCTCCAAATTTTCATTTTAATAGTATTAGCCTACTAATCGCTCTGATTTTTCAGTACTTTGGTGTTAGCCTTTGCAAGTTGCTGGCCCCTGCTAAATGATGTATGTTTCTAATCAAATAAAATGGCTAATGCATCCTTTCCATGAATTTTCTGTTTTTTCCTGCACAGAGAGAGCCAAGAGCAGAAAAAAATCTGAGGTAGCTGTATAATACCTGACTAAACAAACTGCTTTACATAACAGATTTCAAATTCTCAATTTATATTCTTTTCTTGCTGTACAGTGAAAGCAGGAATAACATTTATTTCATTGAAATTAATGTTAATTTAGGTTAGATTTGCTATTAATTTCTTCTGTGTGTCTCTGTGTACAGACAGACAAACCAAGTAAAAGAGCAATACCAAGAGGAAGAAGGGGTTGATTGTAACAAGGCATCTGAAAAGTTTCATAGTCAATAGATCCTCTCTTTTAGCCTGAACACCTAATGTAATGAGGAGCAGAGGGAGAGGGAAAGAAGAGAGTAGACGCCTGCTCTCTCACTCTGCAGGCAGCAAAGGGTAGATGTCCAAGCCAGCTTTTAACTATTGAGAATTTAAAACCATGGCCACAACAGCCTCAATGCAGAATAATTCTCCTCTCCGGGGCAGACACACTCACTTTCCCACCTTAACACAGGAGGTGGGTCATTCACTTCGTTTGCCTTGGTAAAAATGTCACTCAGGGCTGGCGTTTAAGAGTCTCCTCAGGGCCACTCATTCTTTCCCAATGTAGAAATTCTGTTGAAGTAAACTAGGTAAAGTCCAAATAAATGCTTTAGGGTTATCAAAAAATATAGATGATCAACAGCTTCACAACAGCTTGTTCTTTAGGCAGTCTGTGTGCCGTGATCACAGGGGTGTGAGAAAGCTGCACTTCATCAGCTGGGTAATATTTACAAAATGGATTTCTTTCCTGGTTCTCACTGATTAACCATTTATACAACTGGAGCAAGCTTTGATTTACTTCTCAGTTTTTATCGAGTCCTTGCTTCGGATAAGCTTCACTATTCACTACAATTTAACAACTCAGAACGCATAAGTAGGAAATACATCTGGACCCAGAAATAATTGACTACATTTTTTTTCTCTCTGGTAGCAAAATATATACGTTGCGAACTGTCAAAGCACTGTTACTCTGGAGTGACAGTTAAGAGAAGGATAGCTGAAGGAGATCCGGAGAATATTTTCCAAGAAAATACACATCCTTCCTGGTTTGTAAATTTTGAGCACCTTAAGTACTTGGCAAAATGCTTTTAAGCCAGAGCAGGCAACATTCCAGCTGCAAAATAAGAACTTTAAAGAAGTTTGATTAATTTGTCATTCAGACTTGTACTATATAATCATGTTTTCTCTTGGCTGTTTGTTTAAAGAAAGAAGTAAACCACTTCAGCATTAGAGGCATTAATATCCGACATGCTGATCCTGGTGGGAGCTTAATACTTCCTTCCATACAGACAGTGATATAATCAATTAGTAGATGGGAAATGGCATCATTGTCTTCGGATGTCATACTGTAACTAATGACAGCAAAAGCAAAGCTGTTTTGCCATGGCCAGCTCACTGGGTTAAAGAGGCTGAGTCATCTCTGCAGACAGTCAGAAAGTAGAGGTTTCCCTCCATAAGAGCTCTCTCATTCTGAAAGATTTGTGCCACATTTTTTCACAGTAGACTGAAAAAAATTAAGTGAAAATAATTAACTCCAGAAAAATAAGGAGATTGTAGCCTATGCAGAGGCCTGTGACACCAATAAATTATAAATGGACTAATAAGGTTATAACTAACTTCAGCTATTCTATAACTATTAAACTATTAAACTATTAAATGCTATAATTAACAGTAGTATGTATTTATAACACTGTGATGGCATAGCCAGACACAATTTTACTTAGATATGTGAGTATCATAATCACCAAAGACGCGAAAAAAGCTAGGTCTAGTTGCATGTAAAAGGCATCCAGACAACTAAAGCTGCCAGACAGATAACAAGATAAGCACAAGGGACGTCCTTCCAAACATACACGGATGATTGGCAAGACAAAGAGAACAAGATAAACAGTATGGGAGTAAAGGATGACCTTCTTCCTCTTTTGATGGGAGGACAGTAGCATAAAGACATCAGGCACAAGAGAGGAGAACAGGAGAAATGGAGGAACTGAAGACGTGGTCACTTCAGTTCTGACTTCTCTTGTTGACTAACTCTCAGGCCTGAGCAGCGGGACCTCTGCAACTAAGAACCACCAAGGACTGTACCCATCAGTACTAACTATATGGCATCTGCTCCATGGTATTATATACTCAGGGCTAATTTAGAGTGTGACTGTCAAAAGACAAAGGGTTTTGCATATGTATTGATGATGATTAATATTAAAATCTGACCATTAACAAGTGTGTTACTAATGAACAAATTGAGTAAAAGTTTATTTTACAGTCTAAAGCTGGCCTGATTTGCCAGTCTTCTAAACAGTTATATCATGATGTTTCTCTAGCTGATATATATATATACATATATGCAAATATATATCATACACTTATACATATATATAATACGTATATACACATATGTTCAGTAGCAATAAGGTATTGTGCCATTTTTCCATAATAAGATAATTTATGCATAAGATACATAGCTGTTCCATAATATTTGGTATAAACATAGCACTATTTGCCAAGAAGAACTTCCACATTCTTGCAAGCTAGGACTTGCAACACCTAATGCTTAAATCTTAGGGTACAATTTAAACCACAATGGTGCTACAGTTCCTAACCTGAAAAAAGTAACTGAACAATCTTAATAAATTTTCTTAAAAAGCAGCCAAAGAAGGCCTGATTACCTCTGCCTATCCTTCATACCACTGTTAGAAACAGAACACTCCCCTCCTGAGCCACCCAGGATTCAAACCAGATATCTCACGTATCTTAGGAGTGTTCCATAATTTACTTTCATTTTTTTCGGGAACTACTTAATGCAAATTGCAAAAACGAGTTGCTTCATTACTAGATTACAGATGCAGGTTGTCATGACCATTATTCTGCCTGATGCTATGAATCTTGAAAAGCCTTTGATGCCCTTTCCCCAGTAGTAGCACACCTGCTATTGTGAAGTAGTCTGACCGTTAAGAAGTGTGAGCTTAAACCAATTCCAACTCAGGTGAGCATAAGCCCTTGGGCAAGTGCTATAGCCATGATGGTATTTTCTTCCAGCATTTTAAAAAGGAGTTGTTGCAATGATATTTAGTGGGAAATCTGCATGTGAGCTTGTGCCAAATCTGCTCTGGTTCTACTCATGACCCAGGGCCTCGCTAGACCTCCATCTGCTTTTCTGTGTGGTTGAGATAGGAGAGGAAATGGCAAACCATCCTAAGTAGGCAGTGTGCAGAACGAGAAAAAAAAATACAGCAAACTTTCAAGGCAATCAGAAGGACAACTGGGGAGTGATGGTTTTGGATATCATATCTAAAGCATGGATTATACATGGGCTCCTTAACTCTCCCTGAGAGAAACGTTCAAGGCCAGGTTGGATGAGGCTTTGAGCAACCTCATCTAGGGGAAGGTATCCCTGCCCATAGCAGAGGGGTTGGAGCTAGATGATCTTTAAGGTCCCTTCCAACCCAAACCATTCTATGATGCTAAGATTCTATGATTCTACAATTTTTTTAAATTGCTTTTGCTATAGAGAAAGAGGGATGCATGCCTCTGCTGCAGGGTAGGCTAGGGTTTACACAGTTTTATCAATCCTTGATGTTGCAGGCAATTGCACATAACTTAAGTGTTATTTACTTGAGTAAAACTTCTTGAAAGTAAGACCTGAAAAGAATCAGCCTGAAGTGAAAGAGATTATTTAGAGAGGTAAATTCATTTTTAAGTCTTTTTTTAAGATCATGCAACCTAGAAAAGCAGCATGCTATGAAAACAACACATTAGTCAAACAGCAATCATAAAAGTGTACCTCTGCCTCATAGAGCTCCTAAATGAAACTGCATTGCCTAACTACTGTTTTCTAAAATATACCTAGAGTTACATGTATTTCAGTATAAATATTTAAACCATCTGATGGATATCTCCATCTAGTTGAGGCATGCTAGTTTTTCTGTTTCTATTCTGGCACCACCGATTGCTACTGAAATGTTTTTAAGCTGTCTTGCATTTAGACCTGAAAAGAATATATCACTTCATTTAGATTTAGGGCATGAAGTACGTTAAAAGAATTTGAGAGGTCAAAGCAGTTCTTAAAATTGCTATCTACAGTACAGAGAATTTCAAATTGGGATCCAGGTTTCCACAATGATGGCATAATGCCCTGGTTTATAATATGCTTGAAACAAGTGTAATACTAGCATCACAGTTGCAGGCTGGGACATTTAGAAACAGAGTTTTACCTGTGATAGTTGTATTCTGGTGCCAAACCTTCAGAAGTTAGGGATTTACAAATCATATTTTGAGTTTCAATCAAGTTGTGCATACACCACTGTATCCTGACTCTTCACTTTCAATTACAAATAAAACTTTCAAACTCATATTCTATAAAAGTTAAGAGATGTAGTAAAGCCTCTCACAAAAACCAAAGCCTGTGAAATCACGAAAAAGTAATGATTAAAGACCTGATATAGTAAAATGTTTAGAATCCTTAGCACTCATTTTTTTAGTGAGAGAATTAAGGGCACACACTGATTAATGATATTGGACTAAAGACTTCAGACAATCATTGTATCATTTTTAGATGACCGTAAGATTGTACCCCTAAATTTGAAGTCATCAGCTCCTTGGAAAAATTTGATCCTGATCTTACAAACAGCTTACAAATGTATCTTTCCTTAGACTCACCGTCAGTTTGGATTTCATTTGTATCTTTAAGGTTTGGCTTAGGCATATAGAGGTAAGGACAGCAGACTGGGATCCATCATTATAAACAGCAATACTCAATGAAACCATCAAAACTACTTTAAAGAGAGAACATATTAGAAGTGGCATTTAGGTTGAAGCACACTCCGTCCTGATGTGCTGAAGTAGGAGTTGTCTGGATAACTTTTAGCAGATTAAAAACAGGAAAGCAGATTTCCAGTGCTCTGATCAGAACTTCTATTGGCAAACTGCAATGAATAATAGAAAGTGCAATAAATAAGTCTTTATCATTACTAGTAAGCACAAGCTTGGTTCAGAGTTGGCAGCACAGGGTCTCAAGACTTGTCTGCCTGCTATGGCAGAAGCTGGATTTAGCCATGGCAGCAATTGCCTGGAGGCTGTGTGCCTGTTGCCTCCCTGCATTGGGCAGAGGCCTGGGGGAAGAGTAGCTACTGCAGGGTACATGTAGTCACTGGGGAACAAACAGTGCCTCTGCGGCAACTGCACTGGAGAAAGTGTACCATGTGGCTATCTAACTTTGCCTGGGAAGCAGTGAGAAGGAGGGACACTGTGACAAGACAATAAATAAAAATAGATCCTAGTTGACTTCGAGGCTGAGGAGGAAGGGATCCCACCTATAAACATTGTATGTCCCATGGTGAAGAATTTGGGATGATAACCGCTCACTGTGCCGCCCATGGTCTCTCTCTTTGAGGAAGTTGGTCACTATTGATGTTAGCATCCACTACGACATTGCAAGGTTAAGCACAATACTCAAGAAAAAGCGTAGATATTTGGAGGTTTTCTCATGTAGCTGTTTTAGGGATATTAGTCTTAACGAGGCTTTGCTGTATTAATTTGGACTATACATGTTAGTAGTGTTGTTAACTGGCCTAATGATAAATAACTGTTTGATATATGTTGATTAGACTACTAAGATTTCAATCAGTTTACCAATTAATCCATGGCTTCATATGTATGGCATGTTCCCTTCTGACTGTAACAGGATTCTGAGTATAATGAAAGTATTTCCAGCATTGTTACTGGCTGAGTGAATACCATGCTCAGGGAAACTAACGTTGAACTTCATCAGATTTTGGAGAACTAACCAACAGAAGGAATTCAGGTAGGACATATTGGACGTTTAAATGTTTGCGCTAGGATTCTCTCAGGAAGCTAGACTGAACTGTTGGAGTAGATCATTTCCCTGAGTAGAATGATAGAACTCAATAAAGGGCAGAAACGAGTAAACAAGATGGTAGAGATCAGCTGGCCTGAGAGCACTATGGTGAAACTACCAGATGTACAAGAACTCGCCTCATAATCTCCTCTCCCTGGTGCCCAAAAATTATCACACCATTGTGGGTCTGCAAAATGAAGGAGCACCTAACAATGAGATATCCCTAAAGCTGAGGTGTTCAAAATCACCATCTAAAGGCAACAATAGCAGTATTCATAATCACACTGCTAGAAGACAGGACAGCCATCTGCCAGCCTGAAATACCACCTCTGAGAAGAAGGCTGACACCTTAGTGTGAACCTTCAAGAAAGGTAGCTTGGTCATGCCAAGTTTCCTAATGTTGCATCTCAGTGTCAGTGATCATGCAGCCTCACGGAGGCCATACAGCTTGCTCCACAACACTGATCTTGTATTGAGGTATAAAGATGTTTTCTTCTGCCGTCTTTAAACCAAGAAAAGTCAGTTTGAACACATAACTTACACATCAAGTCAAAAGAGCACAGAAACTGAAGAGAAAGGATCTGAAATCTTGCCTTACAACCAAAAAACTTGGTTATTCAACATCACAGAAAGCTGGTGAAACAAATCAATAGAATCGGAAGGCTGGTAAAATAGAAATAGTTTCTTCAGGAAGCACAAACAGGAAAAAAGGAAACGAATATTACGCTAGATCAGGAATGCTTTGAAGTCACTCTCTGAAGCTGAGAAACAGGTGAGAGGCAAATTTGTTGTATTTCTCTGGGTGAAGATAAAAGGAGAAAGGACATAAGAAATGTCCATATCAAAAAGAAGCTGCAGATGAAATTTTTGATCAGGCAACAGCAGCAACCAAAGGATGACAGCAACACAGGACTAAGTACCTAATTATTTATTGGAAAACAGTATGTAGGGCACAGTCCTACAAAATGTATGGAGGGTGACTTTGGATAGGGTAAGTTAGAGAGCTTCAAATGTGCAGAGAATGATAAAATTCATCCTGGAGTACCTGATAAGTAATCAAGACCGTCTCACAATTATTCTTGAACAAATGGTTAGGATGTGATATTTCAGGAACTTTACCCTCCGAAAGGAAACTGTATCAATGGAAAAAAGCATAGATGATGAATTATAGATTTATTGCTTCAACTTCTCTTCTCAAATCCTTGAGTAATCAATTTATAAGCAACTGAATGACAACAGTAAAAAACATATACTGTTTCTGATCCTTACAATTCCTTTTTGATAATATAACTGGCCTAGAAGATAAGGATGAAGCAATACTTATGATATATTTTGATCTCAGTAAGCTTGCTGGCACTAGCCCGCATGACGTTTGTAACATTAGGAAGATGTTGTTTAGCAGGTGTTTAGCAGGCAGCTAAACACCACACAGCCACTCACTCACCCCGCCACCCCCCAGTGGCATGGGGGAGAGAATCGGAAGGGCAAAAGTAAGAAAACTTGTGGGTTAAGAACAGTTTAATAACTAAACTAAAATAATAATAAAAAAATAATAATAATAGTATTGATAATAATATTGTAATGAAAAGGAAAACAATGAGAGAGAGAGAGAGAAAGAAAACAAAACAAGAAAAAAAAAAACAGGTGATGTACCCTCTCACCACCCGCCGACCGATGCCCAGCCAGTCCCCAAGCAGCGATCACTCCCCCCCGGCCAGCTCCCCACCATTAATATACTGAGCATGACATCATATGGTATGGAACAGCCCTTTGACCAGTTTGGATCAACTGTTTTAGCTGTGTCGCCTCCCCTTCCAGCTTCTTGTGCACCCGGCAGAGCATGGGAGGCTGGAAAAGTTCTTGAGTAGTGTAAGCACTACTTAGCAACAACTAAAACATCTCCGCATTATCAACACTGGTTTTTAACACAAATCCAAAACATAGCCCCATACTAGCTACTAGGAAGAAAATTAACTCTATCCCAGCCAAAACCAGGACAGAAGATCAGGTTAGATACTATGGCCATAAGCCAAATCCCCAGCTCAGTGTAGAATCTTATAGTAGATATTAATGGTTCGCTGATGAGCTGACGAGATATTTCAGATGGATACCTGTAGGGATCTGCCTTGGGCCAAGTTCTAATCAATCTTTTCATTAACAGCTTAAAAGAAAGAATCAAGAATATGTTTGTAACATTTGCAGAAAATGCCAGTCTAAGAGGAGTCGCTAGTTCAGAGAACAAGATGGGAATTCAAAATGCGTCTGATATTCATAAGATGAAAATAAATAAAAAGCTACAAGTACTTTGCTAGAAAGGAGACATCAGACAATCCATCAGAGAGAGAACAGTCTGCTCTGCAGCAGGCAGTGAGCTCTGTGGATTTCTGTGCTTGGGGAACACCGTGAATGCAAACAGCAAGAACGTGCCCCTGCCAACGAGGGGATGACCCTGCCAGTGACCTGAGTGCCAACCCCAACCGCAGTGATGGTCACTCCCTCAGAAAAATCAAAGGCAGGAAGTCTAAATTAAAATCTTCTTTCCTTATTCTTGATTCTGAGCTATCAAAAGCTCACCCCACTAGTACAAGACACTATTGAGTTCATTGGCTCCTGCTACGTTTTTCTGAGTTGTAAAAGCTCACTCTCCTTTTCCAGGGCTGGCTCCAGCAAAAGGGCTGTCTTTAGATTCTGTTAGAGTTCCTCTTCCTTTGCAAAGGCAAGGTATGTTTGCTGTTATTTTTTGACACCTTGAGGAAGGCAGATTTCAAGGCAAAATGCTGTTTGGCTGAGACAGGTTCATGCCAAAAAATAACTTTCCACTGTCTCAATAGAGCCCTGTTTGGGCTCTGGCCTCTAACTCTGAGTATAACTGTTGAACAGAAACCAGAAGCATGTGGATACCATTTGATAAGTTTCCAGCTTTCATACTTCTCCCCTAGAAAGGGACTGCTTCTGTTAACACCACCACACAGGGTTGCTCAGGGATAAAAACTCAGTGCCCCTTGTCTGGGAAGAAACAATTCCAGGCTTCGCAAAATGACTCGAAGACAACTCCAGCCTTAGGAAAGAGACTAAGTTACAGAGCCAACTTACTCACATGGCTATCCTTCACTTTTTTAGTGGAGATAAAATAAACTTCTTCATTAACAAAGTGGTTAATAATCTAGCATTCGGTATCGACCAAACCCAGACTCCCAGAATAGCAGGAAGAGTGAGCAGAAAGTATCACACCTTCTGCAGGCAAAATGTATGTTTCTTTTTATGCCTAGCCTTTACAACTTTCATAATGGCATGGGTAAATAAAACAGCCACAGGGCAGTAAGAGGCTGGAGAAAGGCCCCAGAAGACAGGAGTTTTCTGGGTATGAGATCCTTCTCTTCTTAACCACTGAAAAGTAAGATCCAAATTAGTGGCTAGCTATAAATATTGTAGTGAGATCAGTTATACATATGCTTCTGTTTGATTTTCCTGTCTGCTCTGCACTGAAGAGAGAACACCGCAACATAATAGTTAGTTGTCTGCATCTTTCTGAAAAGACAATAAATGCAGCAAGCGCAGTTTCTTACGATTGCAACAACTGTTACAGAGCGTGGGGTTTTTTGTTGCGAGGATCTTGGCTGCCAAAGAAATCGGCAATTTGGCTCAGGAGTAGAGCTGTGGAACTGCAGATTTGATTCAGTTCTTCACTCTGTTAATGATAACACACCACCATGATTTCCAGAGGTTCTGTCCTTGCTACCATAAAACAGGCCACAATACCGATTTAGATCCTCTAAATCCCAACTGCAATAGCTGGCCCCTGGGCTGCGTAGGGGGAAGATCATCACTAGATCATCACTGGTTTTATTAATACCTATTAGCTTGTATGACCTGCTGATTGCCACAGACCTCTGCCTTCAGGTGCTAAAACTAAGTTTAGGGTAAGAGCCTTAAATTCTTTTTCTTGCATCAGCCATTTCCTTTTCCTTTCTTTCCTCCTCATTTAATTTCATTGCTATTCTCACTGGATTATTAGAGATTTGTGAAGCTATTCCTGCTAACAAGAAACCTTATTTCTCCACAGAATTGAACTTGATACTCTACACAGTTGGAAATTGTTCATTACTCTTTCTGTCTGTGAAGACAGTTTTTCTGGAGGCTATTTCTTCTGCTAGGAAGTAGGAGATTCACATGGTTGTAATCAATCCCTCTTACATTGTTTCCTTTATGAATAAGATCTCTGTCACAATTTATTCCAGGTTCTACCTAAGGTGAAATAACTGACTTGGTACTAACCCAAGTCTGATGGAATCCGAACTTCTCCCCCCTCCCCCCCTATTTTTACATTTCTGAGCTTAAGCCATTGTTTTTTCTGCATAGGCTCAATCTTCAGTCCACTGCAATAAATTTCTAACTTATTTTTTGAGTGTCTGATACTGAAAAGGCTTGTACAAAAATTGCACTTGTATGAAGTGGGAAAGCAACATAGACTTTTTTTTTTTCTTCAGAAGAGAAGTAAGACACTGAGGTTTTTTTCATGCTGTTTGGACTGAGTAACTAGATTATCATTTATGTCCAATAGTATATTCCATGAATTTAGCAGATAAGGTCAGTAGGGCAGAACATAGTTTGTTAAAGAGGATCAGTACATGTACCTACTATGGAGGAAAGTTTTTTAATTAAGGAGCATAAGCAAAATTCCTGAGATTTGCCTGAAATGCAGCAAGAAGAGGCTGTAAGAAAAGAACCCCAGAAAGCTGAACCATCCAAAGATGGGTTAACCATCTGATGTAGGCAACAACTGAGCAATAAGCTACAGCCTGTTGACTGCACAGATCTCCTGGATTTTTTTTATATAAACTTCTGCTTTGGCAACCAGTCTGTAGTCTAGTCTTCCTTTGTCAGTGAAGGGTTTATGCCTGATTACAGGTATTAGATAGCAGGAATTACCTCCTACTGCAAAGGAGCTGACTGTTCTGAAAACCTTAGTGGCTGGTTGGATCAATAGTTAGAGATCTCTACACAACAAGAAACTGGATCAGGGACTGTGTTAAACTATCTTATGCCTAAGTGGATCTTCCTTCATTGATAAAAGTATATTCCACCAGACCCAATATTATTGCAGGTGCCTTGCTGAGTGATATCTCCATTAACACCTTTTCCAAAGAATGCTCCTTAAAATAAAAAATGAAAAAAGAAAAAGGAAAAAAAAAATCACCCACACTGTGAATCCATACATGGACAAGCATTCAAAGGAGAAAAGTAACTGGAAATTTTAAAGATATTTTATCCACAAACACATTAATTATTCAGTCTTCTTCACATCTTCTTCAAGATCTTGTTAGACACTTGGGACTCTGCTGAGATGAAACTGGGGAATGTGCAGACTGCACTGCCCCATATACCCAAGTGTTAGATTAACATGAGAAGAAAAGATGGGGAAAAAATTGCACTTGGACTTCTAGAAAGTATTAACAGAATCGTTACAGTGTGGAATAATTGGTTTGCTCTACTTGCCAATACAATACTGTGTCTAGTTTGGTAAGAATGTAGAGACTGACAGCAGAGGGAATTAAAAAGAGCCTAACAAGGAAACAAGTTTCCCTAGAAGACAAGCTTACTAAAAATGGTCAGTCAGTTGTTCTCTATGTCTGTTGGTAGGTTGGCTTGTTTAGAGAGGGGACTGGTAAAATATAATTATCATAGGTGATCAGTTATTAAGAAAACTTTTCCACATGCAAGGCTAATTATAAACAGGAAAAAAGTTTTCTTAGGGAGTTTATAAAATCTTTTTCACTGCAGATTTTTGTAAAAAGGAGGTAGGCAAACAGCTTTCAGAATATGGGTTCAGGTATATTTATTTTCCTTCATATAGCACAGACTGAATGGACTTCCTGAGGTCCCTTTGAGGCAAGTGTGTTTAGAATTAGATTTCATCTTTTTTCTCAGCCTGTGTGAAAACCCTATGTTGTGCTACATCCTGATTGTCATGAAATAACTTGTTTTAAAGTTAATTCTTGGGACTCTCTAGTATTGCAGGAGCATTCAGATTGTAACATTAATAATCTAGATTTAGAGATGTTTTAAGATTATTTGCAAGGCCAAAAAATATCCTCAAAGCAGTTCTTTTCTAATTTCTTGCAGTCATTCCCTAATTTTATTATCCCTGAATCAACAATACTATAGATTCTGTCTTTCTGCCTTTTAGCATGAGGAAGCTAGATTCTTTTCATTTCGCTTTTTTTAAGATTGGCTTTGTTCATTTTCAATACACTCAGCATGTTATTTCCTCTGAAGAGATAGATTTTTTTTTTTCCCTACACAAGGTATCACACTATATCAGACATCTATTTCAAACAAGTAACCTTTGAAGTTAATTTTTGTTTCTGGTGTATCTTTCTAATCTTTCTTTTTAAATTGAGAGTTCAACAGCAAGGACAATCATCTCTATCCTTTGTTATTATTCTCACGGTCTCCTAAAACATCATATCTATCCAAACGTTTCTATTGTTTGGATTAAAATATTTCTCTGTAGAGGATCTGAACTGATGCTAATTTCTAGCAGCCAAAAGCTATGTTTAAACCTCAAAAATACTAAATAATTTTAACTACTGATACATAGATCATTCCTTGTCATTTTCTAGTGACTGTTTAGTTACATAGAACTACTTAATTTGGGGAGAACTGCTTTGGATGTGATTGGCCTTTTTTGCTGGCATAAGCAGAGTGAGAGTCTGGGAAAGAGGGAAAGCTGAGCCAGGCTTGGAAGATGTCATTAACAGTGCCTTGCAGGCCCTCCCGTCCTGGGCTGCAGAGCTTACCTAATCACCTCACTTGTATGCAAAATGAGAATAGGCTTCAGACTGAATAAAAACAGATCAGTGAAGTCATGCGTGAGTCACAGAAGATCTGCATGAGGGGAGGGCTCCTCGCAACAAATCCTGTATATTCATTCCTCTTTGTTTACAGGACTTCCTCTCAAAGTGTTCTTACCCAAACAGTAAAATCTTCTCCTGACCTCAATACTTACATGCGTCTTCACTCACAATCTTTCAATCTTTTGCCTCACAGAAGGATGTTTGTAGGATAAAGCTAAAGAGAACAGTGATAATGATTTAGGATAACCATCTTTCCTGGAGGAAACAAAGGATAATAAAAAAGTAAAGCACAAGGGTTTGGATTCATTTGCAGCATTTCTAAAAGCAATACTATTTTCTTTTAGTAGAGCATTTATTTTTCTCTTAAATGTATGTCCCTATTTTCCTCAGATAAACATTTCCATTTTTGTGAACTCGGTCTTAAAACGGTTGTTATTTAAAAACTCTCAACACTGCACAAATCTCTTTGACCAAAGAAACCCTTCTTGCCTGCCTTGTATTTAAAATGGGAATTGGTATAAAATTTTGTGCAATAAATAGAGGTAAAAGAACTCAGATATGATTAGGAAAAAATTAGACCGTGCAAGGTTTCTAAAATGCCACGCTCATGCTACCAAACCTGTAAGTACATACTGTTCTGCACACAGACAATCTTTGTACACTTTTGTTGTTGTTGTTGTTGAACTGCAAACTTTAAACTAGATTTGTGTTTTCCTGAAAGGTCAGCACCTTCCTCCAGAGGAAATAACTGAACTGGGATGATGATTTGGATATTTCAGTCTTAATATTGATACCAGTAATTAAATCCTTTGTTGTTGATTATTATTTTTTTTCTGCACTGTTTCAACCTGCTTTTAAAAAATGAGTTACAAAGTTTAGGTATTGCATCATAAACTTCAACATGCAAACATGTATTGATTAGGATTTTAAAACTAGAAAATGAAAACCATTGGCACTGTGAAAGAAATAGCCATATTTTCATTTCCTAACAACATCTTTTCCTCATGACCTGTACAATATGCAGCATTTAGAAAATGCAGGTGGCATTGTTGGGTTTGGGTTACTATATAAAACTCGCTTCAAGTGGTTGGAAACTATTTCAAAGGCCTTTACGTCTCAGGGTATTGAGATAACACTCTGTGAGGGGATGTGCTTCAAGATGCCATTATGATCAGGCAGACAAAGGCAATATCTCCAGAATTTTTGAAAATATATTTAGAGTTTGGTGGAAGAGAAGAAATAACAGAAAAGTTCTGCCAACTTCCAACTCTTTCTAGTGATCATTAAATGAACCTCTGAATGACGACTTGTCTGGAATTTATTTACCTATTTTACACAGAAAGACAGTCGGAAACAAATGGTTATTTTCACTTTTCAATCGTTCATTACAGACACCTCTGAAAGTTAACTTTGAATTATTAGCAGATAAACACAGAGTGTCAAGCTTTAGATAAATTGATTGTGACGTATCTTTTTTTGTCAAATCTTCTTAATGGTGTATAATTTCTGTCCATAAAACAATCAAACAGGAAATAGTTCATTCCTTTTTCCAACAGTGTAATAACGAGCAACTGTCAGAAATGCAACAGGATTTCCGTGGATTGTGGCAACAGTTGCCATGGAGAAAAACATGCCATTTTCATTTAAGTCTTTTTCCTTCTCAAATAGAAGAGAAGTTAATACATTGTCCTACCAAGATGTTGTAGTTTGGCCTTAGGTAAATCTTCAGTGATAATTTAATATATTATTTTATTAACAGTCCTTTGATTTATCTTGATTGACTTGATCGACTTCTGTTGCACCCGTCACTCAGTTTTAGTTGGTACTCCTAGCAATATGGGGAAAAAGAAGCCCCAGAGTCATTAGAAGCTGTTTTGTAGCTGGCTTAGTGATACGCTTTGCTGGCATTCTGACAACCACAAGCAATGGAGAAACCTCTTCTGTATAAATGATAGTCTTACTGTACCTCTAAAAATTCATAAAAACATCTCCGTTCACCCTTACGTGATCAATTACTCTCTCTGCTCACCATCACTTGTGTTTTGGGATAACGTATCCTAGACTCCATGCCCTGTAAAACCAATATTTA
The DNA here is from genome assembly GCA_013389945.1 of Fregata magnificens. Classification (NCBI taxonomy): domain Eukaryota; kingdom Metazoa; phylum Chordata; class Aves; order Suliformes; family Fregatidae; genus Fregata; species Fregata magnificens. The sequence continues at coordinate 59,060 of WAAD01010445.1, read as the reverse complement.
CTCCACCATGTAGGAAATTAACAATATCTAAATAGCAAAGCATTGAATATATACAATGCTATTTTTTGAGAACAGATCTATTCTAGAAATAAATTTTCACTTCAGTGGTGACAGAAGGCCTTTGTGCAGAGCTGTATAAAATATGAGGTGTCTAGATACATGTTCTGAGTTACAATGAGGTGTCTTATCTTCAGTGTGCTTATAGCCACTTCCAGATACTTAAGAAAATGAGGCTATCCTTAATAATACAGAGTGGCTAATTTTTTTTGTTCCATTCAGTGAATTCTTGGGTTTATTAATTGTTAGGATTCACTATATGTTAAATGCAAGGCAAGAAGAAGTCTTAACTTTAAGCCGTTAATTCCTAAAGGCTGAAGTCAGGCTGCAGTTAGAGGCCTAATCATAATAATTATGGAGCAGCATAGCTTTGAACTCCTCAAGATTTACTGTGGCAGGGACAGTTTTATTCTGTAATGAACTCCTACAAAAAGGAATGTAATGAAAATGAGAGGCAGTGTGTGATAGTGTGAAGTGTTCTTTGCTCTTTTTAATATAATGACAGTTTTTTAATCCTTAATATTTTATATACATGCACATGAAGACAATATTGGATTTCATGGGTGGAGCTTAAGTTGGGTTTCAAATCAGAAACTTGTTCTGTTGGCGTAGGACAAAAGCTGAAACTAAACTCCATTCCGAGCATGCCCCTTAAAGATCTGAAAATCACAGTTGCTGAAAACATTTGTATTTGAGTATAGCTTAGCTACTAGTTAATGTTTTACATAATATGTGCAAGTTAGACTCTATGTTCAATTTCTGCCTCTCTGACTTCATTATTTTCCCAGGAATATATTTGATTACATAGTAAAGAACAGTTTTCTCTCTACTAAAAGTGCAGTACATCAAGATAATGACAGGTACAAGCATAATTCATCACATTCTCTGCACATAATACATCCATCAGAATGTGATTTTTATCTGTACAGTTCTTCATTTCTTCTCTAAAAAGCAGAGTCATAATCTTTGCTTTCAGCAAGTGCTGATGGAGAAGTCAAGATGTGGGAGAAGCAAGTTTTAACATTAGTTTTGCTTTTTTCTTTTTATATTTAAATAGTTAAATCTGATTTAATCCTTTCATTATTTTTTTCAAATTGGCTACAGCTTAACTGTAGGGATATTTAATTAGTTTTTGTTCATTTTCTGTCTGCTTTTGTTTACTCAGTGAGTTGATTACGTCCCCATTTCTTGTAAAATTTTCTTTTTTTTTTCTCCTTGCTTTATTTTCCACCACTCTATAGTATACATTTCATCTTCTCTTGTTATTTTTTATTTGCCAGTGTCGTGATTTAACCTGAGCCAGCAACTAAGCACCACACAACTGCTCACTCACTCCCCCCCACCCAGTGGGATGGGGGAGAGAATCGGAAGAGTAAAAGTGAGAACATTTATGGGTTGAGATAAGAACAGTTTAAAAATTGAAATAAAATAAAATAATAATAAATTGTAATCAAAAGGAAAATAACAAAAAGAGAGAGAGAACTAGAACCCAAGAAAGACAAGTGATGCAAATGAAAAACAATTGCTCACCACCAACCGACCGATGCCCAGCCTGTCCCTGAGCAGTGGCCCCCTGGTCAGCTTTCCCCCAGTTTATATACTGAGCACGACATCATATGGTATGGAACATCCCTGTGGCCAGTTTGGGTCAGCTGTCCTGGCTGTGCCCCCACCCAGCTTCTTGCCTATCTCCAGCCTTCTCAGTCGGTAGAGCATGAGAAGCTGAAAAGTCCTTGACTAGTGTAAGCACTACTTAGCAACAACCAAAACATCAGTGCATTATCAACATCACTCTCATACTAAATCGAAAACACAGCACTATACCAGCTACTAGGAAGAAAATTAACTCTATCCCAGCTGAAGCCAGGACAGCCAGAAAATTTAAAAATATCAGGCTGCAGTTAAAAATACTTGTATAAACAGGCGACCTAATGCTGTAGTTAAACGGAGCAACCGCAACGGACTTCATCTGCAGTGAAATCAATCATTCTGACACCTTGAAAATCCTCAGTGTCTCACTTATTTTTTTCTAAAGATGAGAGGGTGTTCTGTTTTCCCAGCTGCTGTAAATGCATTATTGCTTTCCATCAAATCATTTTACCTGTATTCACACATTAGGTTTTTATTGCCCCATACTAAAAGTTTACTCTTCGTTGATTTGGTATTCATCTCTGAATTTTTCTCTTCGAATGAATAGATTATTACTCTAACTTCTGATGACTTTAGCTGTCTGTGGTCAAAACAACAGAAACTGTGCATTTGTTATGTCAATGTATATGATGCTGAGTATTTGAAGATCAAATCTGATATTTGCTTACACCTTATTAATCTATTTTCTTAGGATTCCACACATTCATGGGTGCCCTAGTCCCTTGTGCTTCCATTTTTCATAAAGATACATTTTTTCATAGCATAAAGCCAATCAGCAACTTTATTATGCTCTGCAAGAAAGTTCCAAAGGAAGAATGTCCTCTGCTTTTAGATATCTGGATGCTTGAAGTCGGCCTTTAATTATATCCCATGTGGCAAATGAGCTTCAGATCCACATCTGAGAAAAAAAGGGACAAAAACATACCTGCTCTCAGATATGGAATAACTTTACAATGCAATGTATATAACTGAGAGCTACCAAGGGTTCTTAATAGCTGAGTGCCACTGCTTACTAAAAGCGACCTGTAACAATATTGAAACAAAAATTATTTTTCAGTTGTGCTGTCTGAAGTTTTTTGTACCATGAAGTAAGACACAAGAATTAAACACTTCCACGATGAAAGAGAGCAGCCTGTTAGGATTATTGCAGACGGAAGTTTTTCGTTACTGCAGGAGTGGAGAGCTAACGATCTAAATCGATAGGGAGTGCCTCCGACCACCTTCTCAGCAAGGTCTCAGCTATGCTCACACACCAAGGGAAGCAGGGCCAGGTCTTTTGTGTTGTTGTCACATAGCCTTGGGCTTCTGAGCCAGTCGTTCCTCCAGGCTGCGTTGCAGCACACCAGTGTGCTGTGCAAGCAGTGGCAGTGTACCACAGCAGCAGCCTGCGTGCTCTGCCTGTCCTTTAGCACCCAACATTGCCCATAGCCTGGCAGCAATGAGAAGCCCAGGGCATCCAAGCAAATGGATCTGTTGGCAATAGGCCCAGCAGCCAGCCATGAGGCTAGTGCTCTGTTATTTGGGCAGGGGCCAGGGTAGGGTAGCACAGAAAGATCTGCTGTGTGCCTTCAATTTTAATTCAGAGAAATCACTGGCACAGGGGTACTTGTCAAAGCATTGTCCTTCACAGTGTCCCTTAAAAAAAGATCGATTACTCTAGACACAAAGACATGAAACACTACATCATAATAAGTGTCCCGTAATTCAGTGACCAGGATGAGAAAGAGCATATTGTTAACCATTTAAAAATACCAAATGGGAAGTTTAACTTTCTCATGCCTGCCTCAGAGTCTACCTAGAACTCTCTCACTCTTTCTGTCAAATGCACATATTAAAAATCTCTCCTTAAAACATCTGAGATTGAGAACATTTTACACAAAAAGAATTAACAGAATTAGGTAGAATGATTTTGATAAATGATTTGTGTGAAAGCTGGGTGCCATGACAGCTGCTGGGAGTTTCAGTATTTATTCTACAAGAATAAAGGTTATTCCTCCTGAGATTTACCAGTGTGGTGGACTTGGCCCAGCTAATAGCCAAACACCCACCCAGCTGCTCATTCACTCCCAGTGGGACAGGGAGAGAAAATAGGAAGAACAGGAATGAGAAAGCTCATAGGTCAAGCTAAAGACTGGAAGATTGCTTACCAGTTACCATCGTGGGCAAAATAGACTCAACTCGGGAAAAAATAATTTATTGCCAAATAAAGCAAATATTTAATTACTAAATTGAGTAGTGGGAAACAAAAAGACAAACACTTAAACAACACCTTTCCTTCCCCCTTTCACAGGCTCAACTTCACTCTTTCACTCTTGATTCCTCTGCTCCCACCCTTGTTACCACCGCAGTTTACCCTCGGCCCCTTCAGCAAGGACATGGGCAGAGAAAAGGCAGGGACAGGGGGTTAGGGTCAGAACATGGTGGTTTGTCTCCTTAAACTGCCTGGCTGTGACTGTTTCTGTGTCTTTATGCAATGGTCTTTATAGGTAAAATCTGTGTGAGATCTGTCTGTGCATCTATATATATGCACTTACATATATTTTAAAGTTTTATAACTTTAAATGACTTTAAATGAGAACTACTCATTTTGTCTTCCAGAAGGTGAATGTATAAGGTTAATTTGGTTTCTTCCATACAAATATACGTTGCAGTATTGTATAACTACTGTTCTCCAGGATCCCTAAAGGAAAAGAATGACCTCCGTGCTTAGTTCATAAAAATGAAGGTATTTTTATGAAACATTCATTTCCTACCAACAGAGGATCTGGTCAAAATGTTTATTTCACAAGGCTATCCTAGTGAGAGACTTAAATAAATTGATCTGACCCTACTGTTGCCTATATACCCACCATATACATCAGCTTCTGAATAAAGGATCTGCTATCCCTGTGAGATAAGTTAAAAGCAGTTAGATTACCTTTCTTTCAGCTATCCTGTCTAAGTTCTCTAATAACTAAACTCAACAATTAAATAAGACGTGTATTTAAGTGGCACAACAAAAAGCTTAGGATAAACTGGCACAAATTCTGTGCTTATGCCAGAGCAAAGGAGACTCAGGGGTTATGTGCAAATCCTGTTCTGCACCCTGCCTGCTCATGAAATTCAAACTTTTTCTTGTTTTGGCTTTTCTATCTAGAGAAGTGCTTTCTATATTGGTAGATGACAAAAGCATTGCTTCGGAACTGACACCTGCTTCACCTTAGAAATGCAAATGGTTTATAAGAGCTTCTAACTGTTCAAAACAATCAACACCTCTTGTTGACTTCCTGGAAGCTGATCATTGGTTGGAGGAGTATTTTTAGTATTTCATATTTTAATATTTCTTCTTACTATCTTTGCTTGCCAATGTTCTTTTTCTTCTTAGCACTCTCTCTTCTGCTCCCCGTTTTGTTTTCCTGCATCAATTCCCTCTTCCTATCTTGTGCTTTCTCTTCATTGCCTGGCATCCTGCTACGGAACGCTGCAGTATCCAAAGGCATCCCTTCTTTCTCAAACTGCACCACAAAAGATTACTGCAGAAGGGTACATAGCTAGAGGTTTTATCAACAAGTAGATCAGTTATGTATGAGGCCTGGAATACTTATACTGATCACATGCAGAGCCTGAATGAATAAAAACTCAACTATGGAACACAAAGGAACAAGACCAAGCCACCCAAATCCCAGACTCTTGCCTTATTTTCAGCACCACTCTACATAGTAACACTTTTCTTCCACATCTTTTGCACTCCAAAGTCTTCCTCCTAATTTTATAATTTTCTACTCAGTTTCTTCTCAAAATTCTTCTTGGTCCTGTCCTTTACTTCTTGTGGCCTGTACTGTCTTGTTTCCTCTTGTACCTAAATCTTTTCTTCTTGCTCCCAAATTCAAATTTCTTTGAGTCAGCTGGCTTCCTCACCACATCAGATAATAAAATAACCTTTGCTACCTGCAACTAGCATGTACTGCCAAAAATGTGAAGCATTAATTTTAGCATATCTTATTTTCTAATGTTCCACTAGCAGCGCCACTGTTGGGTGGATTGCATGGACTGGGTTCTTTTTAACACTTTGTCTACCAAAGACTGTTTTAAACAACTTTTTTATTATAATAAAACCAGACAAGAGCATAACTAATTGTCTGTCCCCCGCCAGTGTAGCATAAGTTATTTTCTTTGTGAATGGAGCTTTGTGACTTTTTCCCCATTTTTTATTTAGTCATATAATCACATTCTGGAATGATTACTAGGCTCAGGACAGTATGGGCTATTATGGCACTTTGTGAGAAACCTTTTTGGATTTCTAAAATACAGGACTATTCTTTCTACAACATTCCATATTTTTTTCCTCAAACCCCTACCTCTATCAAATTTCTAATTTCATACAAATTTTAGAATCGGTTGCTAGGCAACATGTAGGAATCGCTTCTGAATGAGTGTAGGTGGCTTTTTAGGAGGCAAAAGATCACCAGCACAGTCATTCAGTTAGAATGAGGAAAATAGTCATAGAATTATTTATGTCTGGTATTTTGTTAGAACATCTTCAGTTGATAGAGTTGTAATCAGTTTGGACCTAGCCTAAGTGAACTGACTTGTAGGACCAGTTAGTATGACAAAAATTAACACAGTGTATTGTATATACTTAAAGATTTATTATAACAGGAGAGGAAATTTTTAGAAAGATATATACCACAAGTCCCTAGTGCCCACAGGGACTCCACACTTGAAATGTAATCGTATTGAAAAATATTGAAAATTCAAAGAGTAACAAGAAAAAATAACAACATGATTACTGAAGAGTGCTACAGAGTACCAATACTAAAAAGTATTGCTATTGCTATGGCTAAACAGCTTCAGATTTAAGTAATGCAAGTAAGAAAAATTTTACATGTTCTGGACAATTAGTTAGAGAAAAAAAATGGGATTGCCCAGAGAAAGCATTTCATTGAAGTTTGGATGAAAGAACTAGAATGTGGGTTAAGGACATATTACAAGTTAATGCTCCATTATTCAACCAGCAGACAGACAGTGTTGAGATCTGGTTTGTCATGCCATCAAGCCTCAAAATGAAGGACAGGCATTGCTGGTACTATAACATAGTTTATAACATAGCAAAACCAATCACAATAGCAAAACATAGAAGATAACATAGCAATTAATGTTTATTGGACGAGGTATCTTTTCAGCTGCTGTTGCTTAGACTCTCTGTCTGCACAGTTGGGCCTGCTTGGCCATAGATACCTTACCTGGCTGCAGGATCTTTCTCATGGCAGAAATATCTGGTTGCTTTTGTAATTAGTTAAATGCTTTCTAACTTTTAAAGCTGTGGCCAAAGTGCACAAATTCAAAGCCTACCTTGTGAAAAAAAACTTGTCTCATTTCTTAAAACGGAGCTCCACACATTGAAGCACAGACTTTGGGGTGCAGGTGCAGAGCAGGGATGCCCCGGTGACTCTTAGGTGGGTAGCTCCATGGAGTTTGTCAGCCAGAAAGGCTGATGACTGCATGTGCTTCTCGCATCAGAGGGCAGAAAGGCCCAGAGCATTATGATGCAATATAATAGAAATATGAATAAATAAGGTTGTAATAAGCTTTCTGATTCTGAGCTGAAGTTATATTTCGCTGTATAGCTGGGGTCAGCCTTAGGCAGAGAAAAGGAGGAACTGAGTGGTTTATTTTTCTCTTGCAGTATGCTGTAATCTTCTCAACAAATGTGACTTCAGATCGGTATTTGCACTCTTCCTTTGTAAGAAGAGTGGAAAGTTCAATTAATGATCAGCAAGCCCTCACCAAGAAAAGCACTATTTACTCAGGACAGCAGCATTACAATGAAAATGAAAATGAGATGTAAGTGCCTGTCTTGCTTAGGAGTAGTCTATTCATAACCCAAAGGAAACATAAACCTAAATGTCTTCCCTGTGACTGTTCACTCAACTCCTGCCCAGGTTTTGGCCTAACATACAGCTCACTAAGGCCTGATGTATGCTGGGAGCAGCGCCATTAAGTCAAAGAAAGAGCAACACATAGGCGGGACAGGATGGACAGGGAGGGATAAAGGTCATTATGCAGCTGTTATCACCTGCAGCTTGCTGTCTCTGGCAGCTCTTGTCTCTTGCATCCTTGCATATTAATTGCCCAAAGTTTCTTTAGTATCCACTAATTTATGGAAATGATATAGACCATACTTCCAAGCTGGGAGGTATAAACACATCAGCTTACCCAAAGAGATTTTGAGGTGGATCCAACAGCAGCCAGACCGCTGAGGGTTTCATGCTTCCCCATGTGATGTGGGTGGACACCCACCCTGTGAGGGAGAAGGAAGAATTAGCACTCCCACCCTTTGCGAGGTAACAGTTTTGCTTATTGGCGCGTCAGTTACAAGTTAGAGAACTTGCGGGTCATGAATTACTGGAGTGATGAATGAGTGGATTCATGTTAGACTACCCTGTACAAAGGGGATTGAGCCCATGTTTGATGTGTTTGCTTGTTTTCCTTCCTAATGAGTACATAAAGTACAGTTTCGTTTACAGAGTATGTCGTCCTGTAAATCTGAGAGATTTAAATGGACCATGACACTGCCCCTAGTGCTTGTTATACCTGCTACAGTCCCAGGCTATTCATTTGCAAACAGTATGTATTTTTTCACAACAGGACTGCCAATTTTGTGAGTTTTAAGTCCTATTTCCTTTTCTGCCTCTCTGACTAGGTGTAACTATTTCAAGTATTCCTTCTGGGAGAGAGAAGATTTGGACAGTGACACTTTAAAAGACTTTTCACTTGCATGGTTTTGCCATAAGGATATGGTCTTAATGGCTCTTAACATTTTCCAGACTTGAGGAGCATCCTTTAGTTCATCAGGTTCCTTTTGGGCTTGCTGCTGACTGAATTCCTGGCTCCCTGTATATCATTTATAGCACTAACACAGTAACCTTTTGCTATTCTATGATCCTATACCATCTATCACATTGGGTATTGATCACTCAAGTCCAGGAATATTGAAAAACAAGAATTTATTCAGGTTTCCTGTAAGGTGTACCAATTCAATTATTCTGTATTTAAATAATTTGCAAGTAAATAGAGCTTCTGTATTACAGTATGCCATCCACCCCCTCTCACAAATTTCATTTTGCTGGCTTTTCTTATTGTTAACTTTCTGAATTCCTCTATTTATAAGTGAAATCACCCCTTGAAATTTAAGAGGAAAACAGCATTTCTTGTAACATTCATTTCTGAAGTAGCAGTTGGTTTCTGTTCTGTATATGGGCATTAGAGTTTTATTTAGGCAATGAATGCAAACCTCAGCTAAAACTAGAAAATATTGCTGTCAAATGCTTATTCAATGCCATTTCAGTACTGTGATAATAAATTAAAATTGATAATAGTACATATTGCATCCTACTGAGGATACCTAAGAGATCTAAAAATTCCTATGAATTCAGCCGCGAGAAACCTGTAAGGTATTACACACTTTAACAAGAGAAAAATCCACCATGTCATATGGCAAACTGGAACCAGATCGAAAGAGAATGTTTATTTTGTGGCTAAGGAATATGCTTTCTTTCACTGTATAAAGTAGAATCAATAACTAATTTTCACTTAATTGTGCTTTTATAATCTAATGTAAGTTTAAAAACTGGGTTTTTTTCAGATACCACTGCTGTGAATAATGTTATCACAAACAGGATCACATACTTATTCAGACCTTAATAGTTAATCAGACTATTAATTTCTTCTATCAAACCATAGAACTGTATGATTCCATCTCCATTTAACTAGGTAATATCTGTCATTTTTCAGGCCACTACCTATAAAGGAATAATGGAAAGGTTTTCACATGGTGACGTAGCAAAACCTTGTCAAGACCCCAGACTTTATTGGATCAGTTTACAGAAACATGGTGTGTTGTGGAAGTTGAAGGAGGTGTGCTAGAAAGATGTGCTTCTCAAGCTATCTGTTTATTTCAGTCTAGGAAATACTGGATCCTATTTAATTTGAGGGATTATGCTTATGGGGAGATGGACCTAAACCTGTATTTTTTAAACTATGATTAATTTGTTTGTTTGCTTGGTGGGTTTATTTTTGTCTGGGTTAAGGAGTAAAATGTCACAACCTACTGAAGTTTTGACTAGGCCATGTGAGACTTGAAAATCGGCAGCAGTAGCTAGTATGGTAACAACTTTTCCTTTTGAGTTTGTCACAAAAAAATGCCTACTTCTTATCTTTAAGCAACACTTTATTATCATTTTAGAGCATCTAAAAATTGACTTCAAGGCTACCTTTTAGCAGTCTGTTTCTGTCCAGTGATTACTCCAAAACACGAGGTGAATATGTTGTAAATTTCTTTAAAAATGAGGTAGAAGCCCCAGTGTCCTTTATCAAGGATTTCTTTTTTTTCCATTCAAGGCAAAATAATGCAAAGAATATCTACTTTATCTGAGGAAGATAAGCAGTTGATAGAAGTTTCTGACTGTACTGTAACTATGCAAAATGTGGTAAACATGGTGAGTCATTTCTTTCAGAAAGGATAGCTACAACTGCTAAGCAAATACCCATGAAAGACTTAAGTCTCCATAGACGCTACAGAAAATATCACATAGAAGATTTTTAATTTTTTTTACCAGAAAGAAAAGTTTGTCCTGTATTTACAAAACTCAGAAGAGATCAAAAAACTGAATCATTTGTTCAGCCCTTTTGTTTTAAGAAGTGAGTCTCTTTTAATATAGATTAACTTTTTTCAGTGAAAGTCAGGAAGTTTAAATAACACCTTGTCATCAATACTAGTTAGAAAGGCATAGAACACATTCCTATTGCAGATGGGGTTGCAGAAAAATTTAGCTGCCAAACACTAAAGAGGCTCCTCTAGGCATGAGGAAGCTAAGTCTTGCAAGAGTCCTACAACTTGATAACATTTCATGGAGTACCATAAGACCTGAGACCAAAGTTCAGTTTGTTAACAGAACAGCTGAGGATAGCATATTTTTCTTCTCAGAAATGACTGCTATAGAATGGCATATTTCCTTGCTTTCCTTAGCTGCAGAAATTTCAGCAATTTAATGAAAGCAAAAACATAAAAGGCAGAGGGAAGCACATGACATAAAAATGTTAACCCCAAAACCTTGAGTTCAGCCATGTTATAACCCACTTTAACCAGTTTCTTATCAGGAAAAGGATTATGCTATCTTTTCTGTAGGTGATGTTATCACCTACACTTATGATAGCATCCTCAGATATCAGACATTTATAGAACCCTAACTGAAAAAAGCCAAGCAGATACCCTTGTGAATGCATTTTTCTTAGTTGGACAATGAATGACCTGCTGTCCAGTAAATAATGTGGTGAGAGTCATCTCATGTACTATTTTTGGTTTTCCCTTTACAGCCAGAATCTCAAAGGACAGTTCCCACAGCTAGTCTTACTAAGCCTGCAGTGATTTGTTAGCTGTTCACAGATATGGGTTCTAGGCCAGACAGTGTGAGCTGGTTACGTCCATACTGCTTGTAAGGTTCAAGTTTTGAGTTCAGACCAGTCCTCAACCTGTGCCAAATTTTTTCTTGCTTGGAGACTGACACTTCTCAAGCTGGTGAAAAACCCAAGAAGAAAGCACTGATAGAGTTTTTCCAAAGTAAATTCAAGCTCAGCCCCAAGGCCACATAATGCCATACAGAACTAATTAAAGTATGAAATAACAGACTGGAAAGAGTCCATTGAAATATCGCTGACATGGCTAGCACCAGATATACTTAAAGAGAGTGAGGGAATTGTGTTTATTTAACATGGATGAGAAGCGGCTTGGGGAGATCTAACTGCAGCCATCCTTTGCATTAAGGAGGGCTTATGCAAAAGTGGGACCCAAAATAATCTCAGAGCTGCACAATGAAAGGATGAGAGGCAATATTCATGGGCTGCAACAAAGAAATTCCAGCTGGACACAAGGAAAAATTTCTTAACAAACAAATGTAGTGGTCAGGCACTGGAACAGGTGGGCCACAGAGACTGTAAAATCTCCATCCTTAGAGATTTTCAAAACTAGATTGGACAAGGTCCTGCGCAAACTAATCTAACTTAGAAGTTGGTCCTGCATCGCAAACTTGAGTAATCCCTTCTAAATTAATTTTTTTTCTGTGTTTTCTATGAAATATGCCCTGAACAAGAATGTGGCCAGTTCTGGACTCCCCAGCAGAAGAGAGGTAAGGAGCTACTGGATATAGATCAGTGAAGGGCCACAAAGATGATGAAAGGACTGGAGCACCTCTCCGATGAGGAAAGGCTGAGAGAGCTGGGGCTGTTCAGCCTGGAGAAGAGAAGGCTCAGGGGGGGATCTCATCAATGTATATAAATACCTGAAGTGAAGAAGATGCAAAGAAGATGGAGCCAGGCACTTTTCAGTGGTGCCCAGTGACAGGACAAGAGGCAATGGGCACAAACTGAAACACAGGAAGTTGCCTCTGAGCATCAGGAAACACTTATTCAGTGTGAGGGTGACCAAGCACTGGCACAGGTTGCCCAGGGAGGTTGTGGAGTCTCCATCCTTGGAGATATTCAAAATCCATCTGGACACAGTCCTGGGCAACCTGCTCTAGGTGGCCCTGCTTCAACAAGAGGGTTGGACCAGATGACCTCCAGAGGTCCCTGCCAGCCTCAACCCTTCTGTGATCCTGCAACATATGATATATTAAATAGTCATCCTGGTACTGTGTTGATAATACAGATTAATTCTGTGAGTTTCTTTTTTTTTTCATGGTTACAGCTATAAATGAACTGAGTGTCAATGGTACCCAATATTCAGTGACTGGTTTTGTCCAACTTATAAAATATGAAAGTTTTATTACATAGTTATTGTTAATTACTTGACAATTAATTGCGTAAATTTCAGTGAAAACAGGGGCACTGAGTATTCATGAGTTTCATAGACTTTAATAGAATTACTTTTTAAAAGCAATATTTGTTTTAGTCATAGCAAGGTGTTACTCAAGATAACTATGGAAATGTCTTGCTAGGTCCTTGAAAATGTTATATAACCAAACTTTAAAAATAAACTGAAAAGCCCCTCCTTCCCTCTCTCCATCACAGCAACCTTTTCTCCTGTACTCACCAAAAATCCAAGAAAAAAATAATAAATCTGAGCTTCAAACTGAGATTCAAATTAAATGGACTCGGCAATCAAAATTTATTCCCAGTTTGAACTCTAATACACAGAGTTCTATCAAGATTAGGTAGTAATTTAAAGAAATAAAAAACAATGATATCTGCTCGTCCCTGTGTCAGTGTCAGCAATGCAATTAAATAGTTGAACTGTTCTACCTTACGTTGGAAGCAATGTTTTCCCTGGAGTAATTAATGTTCGCATGGAAGCGAAAACAAATGCAAACCAAGCAACTGTATGTGACATGATTAAGATCATAGTCTTAGGTTTTGTTTTTCTAATAGTGTTGGCTGTATAAAGCAAAAGCTCAAGTAAACATCTAGGTCTGCTGGTTAACAAGACTCTCAACTACAGTAACTGTCTAGCACCTTTGCTGTCTGAAGAACTGTAGACTTTTCATAAGTTCTCTCTTTGTTCGGTGCATTTTTTTCCTTCTTCTAATAGCTCTGGGTGAGATAAACCAGAAGAATAAACTGAGCTTTTCTGAGGAATCCATAGGTACTTCACCAAAGTATACAACCTAACAAATGAATTTAACAAACAGGTTGGCTGATAAGGATTCTTTTTTCTTTTTTAAGCCGATCTAAATTTTTTAAATAGGCTTAGTTTAGAATCTTGTTCATTTATGTCTCCATTAATTATGTCTTAGAAGCATTTTTACTACAAATGAAATTGAAGGATAAAGAACTCTCACATACATCACATTTATTACTATAGTGGCATGACACAGCCCAGTTCAGTGTACAGATTTCTGTTTTGTCCACATCATTGACAGCAACAGTAGGAGCAGGGATGAATCTGTGTTGGGGTTTTTTTTGTGACAAATAGAACAGTTTGCTGGTTTTTTAAGAAATAGCAGGAATGGCAGTCCAACAGGGCTGGGGTAGGTACATGAGGAACATCACTAGCTGAGAACATCAGCACAGAGTAAGACTCTCTGTATTTACTAAGATCACAAAATAATTTAGGTATCCAAGGTTGTTAATATGCAAGTCCAAAATTTAGGGTTTTTTCCAGCCCCTGTTGAATTGTTGCAAATCATGGGAACAAGAAAGTCCTTCCTGGATGTCTACCTGAATTCATAATTCCCAGGTTCTTTTGCCAGTTCTGAAACCTTTTCTCACTGTAGTTTCCACAGTTTATGAACTTCTCTGCATGTGTGGTGAAACACCTCAGGAGGACATGGCTGAACAACTCAGGATCTATGCTACATTTAAGTATGAATGAATGCCTAAGTGCAAAAGGGTAAATATGTAAAAGATATGTAGTTCCTGAAGCAGAAAGCAGTGCCAATTATTCCCTTCTCTAAGTAAGGGCATAACACTTGGGTTAACAATTCATTTGTGATTGGTCTCTGACCAAATAGACTTTGGATTATCTACGCAATGGCACAACTCCCATAAGATTGCTGGGAAATACCTCCAGAACCAGACAACCAGAATAAGTTACACTTACAGCACTCTTGTAGGAAATAGGACATGTATGCTTGTATTCTCTCACTTAAGGGAAAGAACTGACTAAATCATCTGCAGTCACATGAGTGGCATTAGTAACATTAGACGGCGTTAGTAACCAGTAGCGTAAAACAGGAGACCTGCTTTGTTCTTTGAAAGAATGGACATGTGTGTGGGTCTACCCTGGTAAGAAGTTCTTGTCTCTGGCTTTCTAAGCTGGGGTGCCTCTAGATCTTGCAGAAACCCACCTCTAGTCCCCCATCTATATTTCTACCAGTAATCTCCAGAGGACCAGGACAAAAGTGGAAGAATGGCACGAAATAACCTTTACCATTTAATTCCTAACACATTCCTTGGCACAATTTTGGCCTGTGACAGCTAGTATTGTCCACGCCAATGTACAGTTCAAGGGATGGTATGGACCAAGAATTCTTCCCAGTTGGCATTTTGCATAGAGTTTCCCAGGGAGTGCAGCATTGTGGACCTGCCTTTTGACTCCAGAGCCATAGAACTGACCCTGGCCTGTTTTGAGCCCTTTGTGTTGGTTCTAAACCTTAAAGTCTGTAGCTGTCTGTGTTTCTTCCACTCATGAATTCCATACCTAAATTCTTGGTGCTGGATACACCTAGAGTTGCCTACCTACTGACAGAAGTGAGTGGCAAGGTTCCAGTCGTGTTATTCCCGTGTTGCCCAAGGCATAAGACCCAACTCATCAGGATATTCCTCTGGTTTCAGAGCAAGCAGCCTGAGTGAATAATGGTTTTCACAGTTTTGACACCCAATACTGCAGTTTTAGCCCTGATTCAAACTAAAAGTCTCTCTCAGTAAATTTGAGCACATCTCACTCATCAGAAGAATGCAACAGTTAGTCCTTAAAATGTTTCAGATTGATAAAGTAAAAGCTAAGGTTTCAGGTTTCTAAAATTTGAACTACTTTCTATTATCATCATAGGAAAGAAAAGGGCCATCTCTGGATATATTAAAAGGAGACAATCAGGATGTGACCCAAGGACTTTTCTATTTGCAATAATAACACTTGTCAAGTATTGCCAACCACAATTCCTTGGCTAGTGCCAGGACTTCTTAACTTCCTGTATAGGAAGAGACTGGTACATGATGTCCAGCATAGCTGTGGGTGTGAGAGTGAGCATTTTTGTTTATCTATAGATTTCAATATTTTAGGAAACTATTTGCCTTCCTGAGAAAATGAGGTGAATTTAGTGTTCTGCGCTCTAGTTACTTCTATTTCTCTTTTATTCATTTGTGACTGGGGCACTAAAGCACTGAATGGATTCTTCATTTTACTTTTATATGAGAATATAAATACACACTACAATTGTGTCTCATGGATCCACAGTTCAATGAAATGCTGAAGTGCTATATTTTTTATGTGACACTCAATTTTGTAAGCTAAGCAGTAGTGTAAAGTGGTCTGAAGGTCTGCTTGATTTGAAAGATAATTGCAAATACTCCTGAGGCTTTTAAGGATTGTGATTTATTACTGGACACTTTATATTTGAATTTATTAATAATATTCTGAAGTAATGCAAATCCTTGCCTGTGAGAGAAGGATTCATAAAGACAGTGTTAGTGTTTTGTGACACGATGAAATGACAGCTTTCACTTCAGTGTATGTAGATTGCTATAAATATAGTGTGACACCTTTGCTTTGCTGTCAAAGGTTTTCCATCAGAAAATATGTCCAGTTCTCCCCTGCTGCTCAGTAAGACAAGCAGAATATTTTCGTTTCTGAGGAAAGAAATAAGGAACTACCATCTCAGTTTGCTGCTTTAAACACCTTTCTTTTGCTCCACTGACACTAGTACATATAGAAAACAAGCCAACAATCAAGGTGGAGAATGCAAAATGCAGAAGTATTTACAGAGGGTATCCAGAGTCGTCGTCAACATAAAAGCAGTAAGACTGCTCTAGAAGTGAGAAGGGTGGAAGCTAATTTAGGAGTGGGTTGAGATTAATGACATAGGAAATAACTAAGCAGATAAAGCGCCTAACTCAGCTGAAAATGGCTGGGGAAAAGTAGGCTCCATATTGTTCCCAGTGCACTTTCCCTTTCTTCATATAAGTATTCAGAAAGAGGCTGTTAAAAAGAGTGCGGGAGAAACCAAATGGCTCAGGAACACCATGGCCTCATTCCAAGTTTCAGGGAAGACTTCAGTGCTTTGTTTCTGGTTGTGTTAATCTCTCTCCAGGTGGATAGATCTCACTTTTGGTTCCTCCAGCATATTTCTGATCAAGCATCCCAGGAAAGTACAATAGTATCTGCAAGTGAATCTTTTTCGCAAAGGTCTGAATTTTGCCTGTATAGAGATACTAAGCAGTTTATTCATTTTGGGGAAGATAATGTCTGACACTCTAATGAGGATATACATTTAACTGAGGGAAGCATGTTTCAAATGATTGGTACCAAAGGTGGAAATTCCTTCACACACACAGTAGTTGGTATTAAGATATAACCCTTGTTTACTTTTAGCTTTAACCTCTCTCCCCTTTAAATTGTGCCGTAGTTTTACCCAAGTAAAGGCGATGAAATGACGCTACACCAGAATGGAAGCATGTCAGAAACTCCCTGCCACAGTGTTGTATGGGCCAGGGGAACCCCAGACAGGGTCAGGGTCAGGGCCCGTCCCACCACCCCAGTCAGGGAGCAGGGCAGGCTGAGGCGGGGGCACCGTGGGCAGCTCCAGCCCCACACATCGGGCACCTCCCTGGGGAAGGGTCAAGAGCATCTGAGAAGTTAGACAGGGCTAGAAATGCTCTCCCCAAGGAGATGAGCGGGAAGGGGGCAACCTTCAGCTGCACTGCCTCTGAGCTGGCCCTGAGCTCCAGCAGCCAAACCCACAGGAGGCAGGATGAGCCCAGGGCCCTGACACTTACCGCACTGCTACACAACATTGTGGAAAAGGCAACGGGACCTGTGACCATTTCCTCACTGTACCAAAATAATGTCAGCAAACTCCTGTTGCTGCGGATGGTGCTGCCACTCTCCTTAAGAAAAAGTGAAGAATTCCAATCTGCATTCTGTTTCTAGCAAACTAATTATTTTCTACTTATTTTTCACCCATTTTAGTTTCAAAATCTTTTTTTCCGAGTGCTTATTTAACTTCTTCTCTTTGTTTGCTACTGTTTACAATGAACTTTTGAACTTGTGTCTATAAATTGTATAGGCTAATGAATGTCTTTCATTTCCTTGGAATGTTTTCAAATATTATTTTCTGTAATCCTTAATGCTGAGCTTACTTCTGCTACACTAATATTCGCCAGACTGAAAATAAAAAAAATTTTAGGATGGTTGATGTAATATTTTTACAGCCTCTAGAATCTTTAAATTCTGATCTTTTATAAAAGAATAATATTGACATGTGGAAGGTGGAGAAAGAGGGCTAGATTTCCAATTGCATTGTAAAAATCCTCTTTTATCTGTCAGAGGCATTGTTTCTCACAACGGACTGGTTTTTTTATGTATTATCTTTTCTCTTAGCAAAGTACATATCTGTCCCCTCTCAAAGCAGATGCAAAATCTTTAGAATATGAGGAATTAGGCTCTCCTGCTTCACCATTAATATTACAGGCTGAATTGAAACAATTATAACGATTATGAAGTTCAGTAACAAGGACAGGGACATAAAACCTTAATATAAACTACACATTGTGATTATAGTAACAGTGATTCCATTATAAAATTGAGCTGGGCCAATGACTGTGGCTTTGGCTGCTCTGGGGGACAGAGGTTGTTTCTTCTTTAGGTTGGGATGCTTTTGGTGCAAGCCATAAATATGATACTTCACTGGATTCGAATGAATTTAGCTTTTCAGCATTCAATTAGGGCTTCATTTGTAAATGTAATGGCACCCAAAAGATCTGGTAAACTGTTACTACAAAATTTCAGACACAATGATAAAGTTGCCACCTTTGTTCAGGCCAGAATTGGGCTTTTAGGCTTTTCTAGTTGGAAATGTGTTAACCAAAACTATAGAAAACAGAGATGGGAGAATTGTGCTATACGAAATCCAGCATTTCTTGTATTTAGTCTGGAGCTATAATTATACAGTAATACAAATATTGTCCCTTATCTATGACCAAGATGTTAAGGTAGCCATCAGTGGATGATAGTCTGTGTTATATAAGTAATTAACTATTGAAAAGTTAATATGTATTTGTACATGATACTGCCATTTATATATTCTTTCAACTTTTCTTTGGCTTTGTCAGGAAAATTGGACTATAAAATTGTTTCCTCTCTGTTTTATGTAAAAAGGAACAAAGTGTTCTTTTCTTTGAACCCATTACTCTTCTTTTGGCCTGAAACACTTTCTTTGTGGCCAATGCAGGCTTTTTTACTGAAATCCCAGGCAAGCTTTTAAACCTGGTTCTTGGCTTCTATTTTAGCTTCTTCTTCTATAATTCAAAAACATTTAAATGGATTTAATCTTATGTTTGTAGCTCTAGGAATTCATTTCTTATTTACTTTTTTTGGACATGGTTTTGCCAACCCCTTTGCAGAGAAGCTGGTTTATTGCAAAATCTTCACTCCATCCCTACTTGTAGATTGCAGAGAGACAGACTTACTTACAAAGAACACCCCCATCACAAGTATGTTTGAAGATGGCTTAGCAAGAAGAGGAAGAGAAGGTGTGAGAGAGGATATAAATATGTAGCTGTATAATTAAGAAGTCATATAGGAGATTAGAAACTGATTAGGAAAGGCAAGGGAGAATACAGAGCAGTACAATTTGGGTACAACATATTGTCTAGCCATTCCTCTCCTTATTTGTATTCAACCTATCAAGACCCGGAGAAAATACTGTCTCCCTGATGAGCTGTTAACACTAGCCAGTATTACCAATGAATAGATAAAGCTTCCCTCCAGTGCTGGGGGAGAACTAAGTTTCAGTACGCGACAGTATGCATAGGTATGCATGAGTATATATATATATATATTAATATAGATGCATATACTAATATATATATTAGTAAAGTAAAATATAATCTGTACTATTAGTATAGTATATATGTGTTAGTATGTGTATATATAGACACATACATATGTACATGTAAAACCCTATACTAACATAAATATGCATACTTGCAACATGTGTTTGCATATATGTAAAGGAATACACACATTTTTGCCCTTGAAAGTATACTAGCACCAGAGTTATTTTGAATTGCCGGGTAGCAGAATGGCTGAGGACATCATCTGTCTGAAACTCTGTTCTGATTGAAACTTTGTGCATGATCTGCCTCTGGTACCAGCAGCTTGTTGCTGAAGCAGAAGTGACTAAATCTAAATGTAGAAGGGGAGGGAGAAGGAAACAACCTTCAACTGTTCCTTTTCCCCAAGTGCCAGGCAGTCCTTGCAGTACCAGTTTAGAGATCTCCATTTGCTTTAACTAATTTCTCAGCCTGAAAATTAAGGTTTCTACTGCTCATTATTCAGAATTTAGGAATTATGGAGATATACCCAGGAGACTTCATAGCCAAAGCCACCTGTTAGTTAAAGCAGGAGTGAAATAATTCTTTTGTATGCTTAATGTTCAAGATTGGTGTTTAGACTTACTCATCCTTCTGTAGCCAGCTGAAGTTTCTAGAAGAGTTTTTAGTCAAATGATTACTGTCAAACATTTAAAAATTAATTTGTCTTGAATAGGTAATGGACTTCAGGTTGGGGAGGTTCTTCAAGTGAAGGTACTCTACAAGCCTCCCTAACATACCTCCTACATATGAATTCACATATAAGCACAAATATAAGCATTTCTGAATTTACAATTACCCCTCCCCCAAAAAAGTTAAAAAACAGGAGTTACACCTTTCTTGACGTCTCTCATTTCTGCTAGGGATGTCCTTAACCCACCAAGCTCTTTTTCTTGAGCCTGCTAGCCACTGCCCTGCCTCCTTGAGCTCCTCGAATTGCTTCTCACAGTGTCTCAGAAATCAGGGATGCAGGCAAGAAAACCCTGAGGAGGGATACATAGGGATCTGTGTCGGGCAGGCTGTAGGAGTATGTGGCCTTGCAAGAAGAAAAAGTGGAATTTTGCCCTGCTCCCTGCAGTCAGGCAGTGGTACCGCAGGGAGCTGGTTATAAAAAATGAAAGTGAGACTTGGATGTGGGATGGGCAGAGTATTGGTTGAATTTTGAGGAGAGTAAGGGCTGAATGAAACTCTTAATATGTTTAATAATGTTATGCACTTGTAGAGAAAATGGTAATGGACAATCCTTCTTCTTGGGAGAAGGTGTTTAGCGACCACATTGGTTGTACTGGTCGGAGGGAGGATTTCACAGAACCATTGAAATATTATCTGTTCCCCACGCCCTGCATGACAAGCTGAAAGACTTAAACACAACCTTGACTTCAAAAATGTTGACAAAATAACAAAGGGGTCTTTGCCACTTAATATATATTTAAAAAACCAGACAGTTGCTTCTTTCATTCAGTTTGGAGCTGTGCAGCTCTGTTAGTTGCATACCAGGGGATTGTATAGGTGTGCAGGCAATATTTTACAAGTGTGTGGACCCAAAGAACCTATGAAACTAATTTGGATAATACACAATACTGCTTTCAGAGACATGAACAGAGACTGTCTTCCCTGTTTCTCAGCTACTCTGTAACTTACAGCAGAAGTAAGACACTCTGAGTTTAACTCAGTAAAGTAAAATGCTTCTGAGTAAAACGCTTCTGAGTTTATAAATGAAGTGAGTTTTAACTGTCTGTAAAGCCAGAATTGCTGGCACAAAAGCTGTTAGGTTTTTGAGGAATAACACTCTGGGGAGCCATTAAAAAGAATCCTGGAATGTCATAGAATAATCAAACATCATGATGGAGCATGCTGCAGTTGCTGTTTTTCAGAAGAAAATGCTTTCAACCGAATTTCCAGCACCACTTCCTGACACATCCTGCATGCTCTCTTGGGTCTCTGGTTCAATCTATTTTCTCCAGTACAGTTCAGGTTGGGAGGGCTTGAAGCTGGTGTGATTACAGTGATGTGGTTAAGTCAATTGAAACATATGGAAGTTTACAGAATTTCTGTCTTGTTTAAATAAAGCTTAATTTCATGAAAGAAGCAGATGATCAGGATTTACAGGCAAAGTTGGGAAGGCAGAGAAGGAAGAGGAATAAGACTGGATATAGATTTAATTGTAACTGTCAAGCTTTGAAGACCTCACTTACTTACAAATCGTCTACTTGTTCCGTACTTCAAGTGCAAAGAAAGGATTTACAAATCTACTCATTTTAATTTAGGATTTATTGGGATGATTTGTAAATTAATCATAGGAATTACGTATAGAAGGTAGGATATATAAGCCATGGGGAGGATTATAAAGTGTGATGTAGGATTAGTAAATCTGTTGTATGTATATAAATATATTTCCAGACTTCTAAAGCTATTACATATGTTAGCTAAATCATATGTTTAAATTAAGGATGTTTAAATCAAAACTGAGTAAAATACATATTTTTTTAACCTAGTGGCAACATAAGACAAGTTGGTACAAAGTCTAAAAAACAAATGTAAACGCATACAATTTACAGAACTAAGTCAATATGTCATACATTTTACCAGTGTAAATATACAGGAGGAAGAAGAAGGGGGAATACTGAAATAGAGACTTTCCAAAACTGGTTCCAACTTTTAGAAACCCGTCCAGCTGGAACAAAGCAGCAGTCTAAAACAATGTATTCAGTGGTCACATACGTCATGCTGAGGGGAAGTCGGGAGAGGGTAAATGAATAAAGCCAGGGAAGTGTGCATCTATTGTTTTGACTAAGTCGATTAGAACAGACAATTCTGGTGACAGTACAGTGATTAGAAACAACAGGGGAGTTACGCTACGAGTCTGAAAACAAACTTGCCACCCACAGTAACTTTGGGATCTCTTCCCTTTTTTTCTTCCCTTAAATCCTAGATCAAGGGAAGACTGGCTTGGTGAGCAACTGGCACGGAGCCATTTAAGCCTAAAGAACTGATTTCATCTTCCAGATGGGCAAAATAACCTGTAAAGACAGCGGGAGCAATTTAAGATTTTTAATAGCACAGCTTTCTAGAACAAAAACCTTACATAAAGACAAAAATGAAACCCTGCAGTCATTCAGTAGAAGGTACTACAAAGTAGCAATTACACTCAGACTTAAAATGCAAAAGAAAAACAACTGGCAGCATTATCAGAACAATCTGAGCAATTTGACTCACACTGAGAAAGTGTTTGAAATTTTCCTTGGCTGGCACTCAGATTGCATTTGCCAACTTGTAGCAAGTTGCTCAGATTTGCTCTGTGTTTGTAAACACCCTACAGAATTTATTTTTATTCCGTTACAAAATCTATTTTTACTCTGTTTCTAAATAAACACAATATATGAGAAGGGAAGAAAAGTCACAGCAAAACTGAGACAGAAGGACTTGTAAAGGGAGAAAGCAAATGAGAAAGAGGCCTTCATTATGTAGAAAGCTTAATGGTAGAAAAGTCATAATTCTCTGTAATTAAATGAAAGGGATTGTCTATTTAGGGTCCTACATGCAAACAGGTTTCACCAAAGTTTTAGCACTCAACAAATTAGTCAGGTGTTCAGCTTCATCCATGTTTCATTAACAAAAACATCTCAGGAAGAACGAAAGTTTCCTTTTTTTTAATGATGACTTTTGCACCAGTTCTAATTTTTCTTAATTACACTGTCATTGTCTGTCTGACTAAACAGACTGTGGTGTAAAGGATCACTGCACCAGGTCTCTCTAAGTCCTGTGACTAAAACAGGATAGGTTCTCAATATTCTTTATTCCTTGCTAAAGCTTACCTATGAAAGTACTAGCTTTGGCTGAGGAAGTCGCTGACTCACACACTCAAGTCTTCAGCAATTTCTGCTCTGAGGGGATGTTGTACTATGTGCTTATCTTGGGTTTAGTTTTTTTTCCTTGTCATCTGTTTTTGATGACTGATGGAGACAGACTATTTGGCTAGACAAATGCTTGATCTGACCTGGGACAGCCACTCTTACCTATTTTTTAAGATTCTCACTGTTGGCTGTTTGTTTGCTTTACCCCTGACCTGTGTTTTTCACCACTGTGGCACAATACGAAAAATTACGTGTAAAATGAATGGCTGACAGATTTACCTCTATATACCTCTATCTGTTGACTCTTCTTAGCCCTTGAGGCTGAGAGGTTGTGAGATGAATTCAGCTCCCTCTTTGCATCAAGGGAATGTCTTAGCAAATTCCAGTAATGGACTCAATCAGTTATTCTGCAAATGCATTCAATGGTCACAGAGTAAATGGAGGAACAGCTTCTCCTTTAAATCACGGACAAGGTTTAAGATTCAAGGAAAAGTAGGACTTGATTTTGAGGTTCCAGAATGAACTTGCAGAGCTGAAGTTAAAGAAAAATATTGTTCCTTACTAAAAAAAGAAGTTCTGACTCCAGATAATCGGAACTGAAGACTTAGGATGCCATTTTTGTAATTGAATTTTATATTTATTCCTTTTTTAAAATACAAAGGCATGAGAAAAAGACAAGCAAAGCAGAAACAATGAAGCAACAAAAATTGCTTGAAGCTGAAAGCCAAACCAGGATAGCATTTAAGCATAAACAGGGAAGAAAAGCTAAAATTGTGATACCTGAGAGGTATTTACCTTCCCTCATTTTCCCACAGAGCTCTTTCTGCAATGTAGTTGTATTTAAGCAGTAGCATGTTATCACCTCCCAGTCATCCAGAATGTTAAATCCTGCTTTATATTGCCATTTTAAGAAACAAGCCTGCAGATTAAATATTTTCCTGTAGCTCCAAGTACCTTAAATTATTTCCATCACGTGTGTACATTGCAACTGCCAAGTACAGGAAGACCATTAGTAACAACTCCCATCTGGTACTAACTTTGCTGCCTATTTCACTTATGCTACCCCACACTCTTCTTTTTGTGCTTTTGTTATATGCTACTCCTCCCATGTAAAGACAACTGAAGAAGGTTTTTTGCTGTGCATCTTATTTTCGTAGGATTGTAGAATTGTAGAATCATACAAGTATTTAGGTTGGAAGGGATCCCCAGAGGGCAGTCTCATCCAACTCACTGCTCAAAGCAAATCTCTTTAGATCATGTTGCTCAGGGCCATGTCTAGATGAGTCTTGAATAACTCCAAGGACAGTTTCTACAATCTCCCTGGACAACCTGTTCTTTCATTCTACCCCACTTTGTGGAAAACAAAAAATAATCCTTGCATCTAATCAGAATTTTCCATGTTCCAACTTGTGCCTGTTTCCTCCTGCCCTGTCACTGTCTGAGAAGAGTCTGGCTTCATTTTCTCTGTATCCTCACAAGTAGCTTTAGACAGCAGTAAGGTCTCCCCTTAGCCTTCTCTTCTCCTGGCTGAACAAACACTATTCTCTCAGCCTGTCCTCATACATCATGTTCTCCAACCCCCTAACCACCTTGGTGGGCCCCATTGGACTCACTTTAGGATGTCAGTATCTTCCTTGTACTGGTGAGCCCAAAACTGGACACAGAACTCCAGATCTAGTCTGATAAGTGTTGAATAGAGTGGAGGGATCACTCCCCTGGATCTGCTGGCTACACTTTTAGTAATACAGCCCAGGATGCAGTTGGTCTTTTTGCTACAAGGGTACACTGCTGACTCATGTTCAACTTGTTATCCATCACAACCCCCAGATTCTTTTCTGCAGAGCTGCTTGCTAGTTGGTCCCCAGCTTGTGCTGCTGCATGGGATTATTCCACTCTGGATGCAAGACTGCATTTTCTTTCACTGAACTTCATGACATTTCTATCAGGCTATTTCTCAAGCCTGTCCAGGTCTCTATGTCCTCCAACATATTGACCACTCCCTACACCTAGCTGTCATCCACAAATTTGCTGAGAGTGCACTCTGTCCCGTCATTCAGGCTGTAACAGAGATGTTAAACAGTGTTGGTCCCAGTATTGATCACTGATGATGCCACTAGTTACTGGCCATCAGCTGGACTTTGCAATGATCACTACTCTTTGAGACTGGCAGTCCAGCCAATTTTCCAGCCACCTCACCAGCCAGCCCATATGTCACCAATTTGGTGATAAGAACACTATGGGAGACTGTGTCAAAGGCTTTGCTAAATAAAGTCAAAGTATACGACACCCACTACCATCCTTTTGTCAGTCACACTAGGCATCTTATCATAAAAAATCATGCTCAAGCATGATTTGCCCTTCATAAATCTGTGCTTGCTGCTGCTAGTCACCCTCTTGTCCTTCATGTATTTGGAAATGGCTTCTAAGAGAACTTGCTCCATAATCTTCCCAGGGACTGAGGTGAGGCTGATCAGCCTGCTAACTGGATCCTCCTTCTTGTGTATCTTGGAGATGGGTATGACACTTGCCTTTTTCCAGTCATTAAGAACTTCTCCCAGCTGTCATGACCGTTAGAAGATGATAGAGAGCACCCTTGCAATGCCATCAGCCAGCTCTTTCAGCACTGTGGGATGCATCATATCTGGTCCCAAGGACTTGTACATTACTAACTGGCTGGACTTTTTCTCTACTGTGGGTTCTGCTTCACTCCTATAGACTCTGCTGGTGGGCTCAGGGACTCAGGATGCCTGAGTAAATATGGTCAATATTGCACTGGTAAATATTACCACTGAAAGCTGAGGCAAAGAAGACATTTTCCATATCCCTTGTCACTAGGTCCTCTACCCCACTGAGCAATGGACCCACTTCTTCTTAGCCTTCCTTTAAACTATCAACGTACTTATAGAAACATTTCTTATTGTCCTTCACCTCCTTCACTGTTTTCAACTCCAGCTGAGCTTTGGCTTTCCTAGCTGCATTCCTACACATGCAGGCAATACCTTTCTATTCCTTTTAAGCAGACTGACCCTGATTCCACCTTCTGTGTATTTCCTTTCTGTCTCTGAGGTCAGTCAGATGCTTCCTTTTCTTCCATGCTGACCTCCTGCTGTACTTGCTCAACTTTCTGCACATTGGAATGGACCATTCTTGTGCTCTAAGCAGGCTGTCCTCAAAGCCTCCTCTGAAGCCTCCGCTAAGGAAGCTGACCCAGTCTTCCCGGGCCCTTTGACCTCCAGGCAAGTTTCCCAGGGTATCTTGCCAAGCAGGACCATGAAGAGATGAACATCTGCTCTTCTCAGGTCCAAGGTTGTAACTCAGCTGTATGTGTTGCTCACTTCTCTCAGGATCTTAAACTTCGCAGTTACTGAGGTCAAGGCTGTCCTCGACCTTAAAATCTTCAACCAGTTATTCCTTGTTTGGGAGTAACTGGTCCAACAAAGCATTTTTCTTAATCATTTCACTGATCACTTATATCAAGAAATTGTCTTCTGTACATTCCAGAAATCTCCTGGATCTCTTGCACCCTGCTGTATTGTTCTTGCAGAAGATATTGTGGTGGTTAAAGTAACCCATGAGTACCAAGATCTGTGATTGTGAGGTTTTCTCCACCTGCTTAAAAAAGGCTTCACCTACCTTCTCTTCTTAGTCAGGAGGTCTGTAGCAGACACTTACTACAACACTACCTTTCCTGGTCTGTTCTCTGCTCTTTACCCACAAGCTCTCTACTGGTTCTTCACCTGTCCCAATAAAAGCTCCATGCATGCAAGCCACTCCTTTGCATAGAGCACAACACCTCTTCCTTGACTTCCCACCCTATCTTGCCTGAAGAACCTGTATTCCTACATTGTAATACTCCTATCATGAGAGCGATCCCATTGTGCCTCCATAATTCCAATGAAGTCAAAGCTCTGCAACTGTACACACACTTCTACTTCCTCTTGTTTTTTCCCCATGCTGTGTACAGGCATTTATTATGAGCCTCAAGCCACGCTGCTTTCACAGTGGGAGTGTGAGTGCCTCCTCTGTCATGCTGTCCCCTGGATATATCTGCTCTGTCCTTTGTGTCCTCACTTCTTTTCAAGATATGGTAAGCCTCCCCCAACAAATCTACATTAAAGCCCTCCTTACTAGGTTAGCGAGCCTGTTTGCAATGATACTCTTGCCCATTTTGATCAGATCTACCCCATCCCAGCTCAGTAGTCCTTGCTCTTCAAACAGGGTCCCATTGTCACAACAAGCCAAAGCCCTACCTGCAGCACAAGCCCTTCAGCAAGGTCTTGATCTGATGGATGACCCCACTTCCGCTCAAGCCTTTCCTCCTCATTGGCAGGATTGGGAAGACACCACCAGGCTCCCCTTCATCACTCTTTCACCCCACCTCCAGAGCTCTGTAATCACTCTTGGTATGCTCCAGGTTACCTGTTGCAACATCATTGTTGCCCACATGGAAGAGCAGCAAGGGGACAGAGTCCAAAGGCTGGCCATCCCAAATCCTGGCTCCAGCAAGCAACAAAAGTCCTGAGCAATCAGGTCAGGTCAGCAGATAGGTCCCCCCCCAGCAGGGAGTCATCTATAACTGTCATTCATCTTTTCCTCTTCATATGGACACTAGGCTGGTTCAGCTAGCTCTGATGCATCTGCTGATGGGTCTTATTTGTCCTCACTGGTACCTGTTCTGAAGTTTCAGATCTGTAGGTGAAGCAGGAGCCAGAACCTCCACTGCTTGTTTGAACATGGCCTCTGACTGTCCCTCCTTTATTGCTTTCTATGGCTCAGGCTCTCATCTCTGCCAATTTTCTGTGAAGACCCCATCTCCTCTTCATTCTCCCTGATGACACACAGCCTGCTCACCTCTTCCTTCAGCTCCTTCACCAGGTGATTCAGTGCCTCAGTCAAAGCATATCTCCCACATCACATCCCACATGGCCAAATCAATGGCATTTGTACCAGTCGGTATGAAAGAGTATACCCACAGCATGCTGAAACCATCGCTGGACAGTTTTCAAGCAGCCTCACACAGTCTTGAGTGGATTTTCTGTGTCCTTCCGCACTCTCGCTGTGCCATTAGAACTGCTATACCTCTGGTGTGCCTAAAAAGCTGGAAGAGTAGCAATTGTTTCCTCCTCTCTGCTGCTCTGTATTCTGATTTGCCCTTGATTCTTGGATATAGAGATAGTGTCTGGACCTGGCAGCAAAGAGGAAACATGGTATGTCAAGAGCATGGGTTAGAAGAAGAGGATTTCAACATAGGAGATGAGAATTTAAAAACGTGATAAATGAAGTAATAATCTCTTAACATTTCTCAGTCATTCCAGTTAAGGTCTTTAACATTGTACCTAAAAAAATATGCCATATGCTGCACTAAATCTTACAGCTAATTTCACTATTTTAGCAGTTTCTATTTTGACGTGAGGTAGATGCCTTTGAAATTCTTTATAAACCTTACTAGAACTGACCAATTTAAATAGCCATGTCATTGTTATGCTCAACTTTACATCTGTCAACATAGCACTGGAAAACAGACTAAGGAAACCAAGGTTCCAGACCTTAATTACTCACACATGTATTTGTATTGATTTATTGAACGCATTGTTCGTGAGCTCTCATTGCAAGGATTAGACTTTGTGATCTTTTTACCTTTTTCCTGACACTTGCAAATCAAACATCTATTTGAAAGTCAAGAAAGCATGTTTACATTACTGTTGCAATCTGACAAAGCAAACTTATTATCCTCTGAATGGATAAATTAAACCACTGATAGAGCTTGGAAATAAGGCACGAAAGGGAAATGACAGTTATTTGAAGTAATGTGGAACATGAAATATAGGAATGAAAACCTAAAAGTAAACAGCATGAAATACAGTGTATGAACACGTGTCAAATTTATGCAGCTTTGTGTTTGGATTAGTTATTCTGTTTTTTAAGCAGGTACTTCAAAGATAGCGGAAAGCTTTTTGTGTGTGTGTCTTGGTTTTTACCTCCTGACAATGACAGTTCTTTCATCTGAACTATGGGGAGAAGCAGTCCTGTAGAGCACTAGTGGTAAAATCATTAACAATAACAAAAGTAGTGAAACTAAGAGGGTAGGTGAAAGAGCAAATCATCTAGAGCCAGCACAATCATACCCATCTCTTCTTAACAGATGTTTGTCAATCCCTTTCTTAAAAATTCCCAATTACAGTCATTCCACACCTTTCTCAGACAATTTACTGATGTCTAAGTACACTTAACTTTAGAGCTTTCTTTATGCCTAATAGAAATCCTATTTCCTCCTGCAATTAAAGGTCCATACTACTTTCTACATTTTCTTTACAGTGAAACTGGGGGACAGTTTATTTCCTTCTTCAGTGTAGCAACAAAGAACATTAAAAAACCATCACTGTGCAGAACTGGAAAAGAAAATGGAAAGGAGTTCATGAAAATCAGAATTTCAGTGTTAGATCCCTTTGTTACTTTTCAAACTGTAACTCAGAGAAGTTTATTCCATGGTACTTTTTTACTCAAGTCATTTTTGAAAATTCTCAGTTGGGAAACCTTTTCTTGATATGTTAATTTTGTTTGCTTTATAGTAACTTTAGTAAAAGTATCTTTAAAAATAGGCTGCTGGTTATTATTCATGATTTTGTACTTACTGTTTTTACTGACTAGACTGGGTCTGGCTGGGATGGAGTTAATTTTATTCATAGCAGCCCGTATGGTGCTGTGTTTTGGATTTGTGATTAACCAGTGTTGATAACACAGCAGTGTTTTGCCTATTGCTGAGTAGTGCTTACACAGCATCGAGGTTTTCTCCTTTTCCCACCCTGTCCTCCTAGCGAATGGGCTGGGGGTGTGCAAAAAATTGGGAGGGGACACAGCTGGGACAGCTGACCCAAACTTACTAAAGGGATACTCCATACCACATGATATTGTGCTCAGCAATAATAGCTGGGGGAAAGAAGGAGGAGAGGGGGACTTTGGAGTTATGGTGTTTGTCTTCCCAAGTAACCATTACATGTGATGAAGCCCTGCTTTCCTGAACATCTGCCTGCTCATGGGACATAATGAATAAAATCCTTATTTTGCTTCACTTGCGTGTGAGTTTTGCTTCACCTATTAAACTGGTTTTATGTCGATCCACAAGTTTTCTTGTTTTTGCTCTTCCGGTTCTCTTCCCCATCGCAGTGAGCAGGGAGTGAGCCAATAACTGAGTTGGTGCTCAGCTGCTGGCCAGGGTCAACCCATCACACTGACAGTACATGTCAGAAGATATATTGCCAATCACAAGAATTTCAGTCTAGGTTTTTACCCCACAGGGACTTTAAAATCAGGGTCTTAGTAACTTTTAATGGCACTTTATTATTTGCTTTTTTTCATTATGTTTTTCCCCACACTTCAAGTGATATTACTGGGCAATTTAGGACTGAAAGAAGTCACAATAATATGCACTCAATTGAAGCCATACAATTACTAATAAATAAAGACATGCACCTGACATTGTGGGGACACTTCCCCCAAAACAATCACCCCACTGACTCCTCAGCATAGCTGTTCTGGCAGAGCCTAGGAGCCCATCTCCTTGTTGCAGATAGACTCTCCACGGTCATTCATCAGGGCTCCCAGTACCAAAACTTCACTGAGGATATGCCTCTGCCTTGGGAAGGAGGCATATGGCCATTTGGTGAGTAATCAGCACACAGCCCACCATTTCAATTTCCCAGTTATGTTGTCACACCACTTTCCTCATGTGCTTTCCTTTATATTCAGCTACACTGGGTATCAGCTGACATTGTATTGCCTCTCAATTTCCCACTTGCAATTTTACGAGCAACCCTCACATTTCATGTCCTGAGTATCCTGGTATTATTGGCAGATTTTCTTACCTCACTGCTTGCTCTCGTCATGGGTATTTGGGATTATACCAACTAGCACTAACCTGCAGAACTCGACTGCTGACTGCCCTCCATTCTGAGGGCTGAATATTTCGTTTAATTTCCTGTTTTCTACCCTATAAATAATTGTTGGACATGCTGGTACTTTTTCTCTTACTCTTTCACATATTTATTTTCTTTAAAAGTCTTTTATGAAGGATTTCGTCAATGTTTTTTTCTGAAAATCCTTTGAATTAAGACTCAGGGACTTTCTGGATTATAGGCACCTAATATGGAATGTCCTACAATTAGCAGTTACATTATGAAGTAAGAAAGTAGACCAGGATTTAAAAGCAGCAACAAGTCATTTTAAAATATCAGTAATTGGGAACATATATTCGGCAGCCTCCTGCTGTACAACCTTGTCCCTCAAGTACTAAGTTTCATAGTTTTACTTAATGTGTAAAACTACAGATTCATTACAGATATTAGTTTTATGGCATGTTGCAATCTTTCCCCCCTCCCCTCACTTCTCTACATTGTAAAGACCATAAACTAAGTGTCTCTCTCTTTCCCTTAGGAGATTGATACCTTATCAGCTCTCGGAAATTGATTTTTTGAGAAATAGAAGTCACCCCCCCAAAATCTTTTCCACTTCACAGGTGCCAGCTGTCTTATCTTTCAGAAATAGTCCAACTAATACATATCAAATTAAATTCCAATCGGTTCTTCCAAATTTGCTTTTAATGTTGAAGTTTGTTTCTTCTGTTCACTGACCTGAAGAAGGATTTGTTTGCCTGCAGTCTTGTCTGGTTTTCTCTAGCTATGGCAGTAGATGTAATAAAAGCACTGTTACTGCCGCTTGTAAACTTTGTCTTGCATGTATCCTTATATTGTCATTGCAGCAGCAACACTACCATTATAAAGAGGTTATCAGTTTAAATTTGCTCAGCCAGAAGAAAACAGGGCCACCTTGTTTCTTCTTCTTTAACTAAGAGATTACATACAGGATTACACAACACAAAATTTTCTTCTTAACTTCATTCATTCTGGAAAACTCTATGTAAAAAAAATCACCATTTTATCTTTCATTTCCTTTCTTTCTATACAGATTTTTAGTTAGGTTTATGCTGCTGTTTTTCATAATAAACAGTTCATGTGATAATAAACATACAAGAAAAAAATGTATGGCTTGTTTTGTATCCACCTTTGGTAAAAAGTTTATTTTCTTACATATTTTAACAGTAAATATCAATATACTACCATATTTTCTCTTTGATATGCCAGCAGAATAAAAAGTCAACAAGATTAAAAGTTGGATAAAGGCTCATGCTCTTTACAAACTTAAAATTCTCAATTAAACCAGTATGGGGTTTGGATAGCCAAGAACTATAAGAATTACTAGAATTCAGTGTTGCCAAAGGCATATTCTAGCTTATCTTAGTGTTTGGTGATACTAATAACAGTGTCACTGCTCTGATTTGCCTTGGGTTATGACCATGACTCCCAATATCCTAAATTTTTACTTCATTTTTAAAAAATGGCAGAGTCATAGAAATGGCTTTTTAGCCATACCTTACACTGTACTTCTCACATCTTCCACATCATTAAAAATGAATGGCATTATCTTTTATTCCTGTACACAACTGTATGGTATGAGGTGGACTCTGGATTTAATGTGATAAGTTCTTGTGGGATTTTAAAATGTTTGATTTTCACATTTATTTTGCATTTATTTGGGTTTCACATTTATTTTGCAGTAAGATATTTTCTTTAGGAATGTCTATTTGCTCTACACAAGTTGCTAAACAGGACTTAGAACTTCATTTGTATTTTAAAACATTCTTAAAAGAGGGATAAATAATTTTTTTTTTGCCAGAAAAAAATACCAGCTACATACAATTTAATACTTTATCTAGTTTCCCATTAGTGTGGTGTTCATCAGAAATCCATCTCCAGAAGCTGCAGTGAAAGTATTGAGTCTAATTACTACATATAGCACACTGCATGTCAGCTTCTAGACAGTGTACTCAGCTAACTCTTGGGGTAAAAGAGGCATAGCATAAAAAAAGGTATAGCCCAAATCTTCAATGCTTAACTCTTGATATATGCCAGTGTTTTTTCTCAGGAAGAAGTGGGCGTGAACAGCATATGCTTTTATACACACATTTGTTACATTTTTAATTCTGGGACGAAGTGCAATATGGATCAGGCAGTGCTTTGTTTCCAGAGTGTTGAAGACTCACAGCTGAAGCAGGTTTTCAAAAAGCTCAGCAAAACTTTCAGACAATTAAATACAGTCATTTTTTCTAGTACTCAGCACCCACTAAGACCCTCATGTCTGGTGTTTCAAAATAACTTAGCACCAGAGGTACTAGCGTATTCGGCAACCTGACCATTCATTTGGATAGGTAAATAAGACCTCAACTATTTAAAAAATCTGCCTCTTCATCTACACAAGTTTTCTCTTGGTGCTCAGAACTAAAGACAGGCCTGACTTTGAATTCTACTACAGTCGAACAATCTAAGTTTCTTCTGAATCAAGGGAATTCAGCTCCAGCACTTGAGAGTTAACGTCAGATTTCATTCCATTCGCAGAGACAGGACTAATCTTTTCCAGTTTCCCTGTCCTGTGAGCCATCAAGAGACAGTAATTTTAGCTGACATTGGATTCCTATTCACTTCTGACACTCTAGGATAGTGTTAAGACATTAGGGACAATGAAGAATTACTTGTCTGCATAGCATGTTGCATATTGCAGCATTCACTACATGCGGGAAACTTTGAGCAGTGACAATGATGGCTTGATATGTACAAGACTTCAAAATTATTGATGTGACACACAGAATACCAGGTTGTAAGTGTGGCTCGTCTTGTAACCCAATTTGTCACATCCTTGCACAGAATTAAGAACAGCGTATTTGTCATATTACCTCATACCTCCATTGATACTTCCAAAATGATTTCACAAACATAAAACCACCCAAGCAATGCTGATCCTTTTTAAATGCCTAACTATCTTGCTAATGTCTGCACTAAATTCACAGCAACAGATTTTACATTTTGTCTTCCATACTTAGGCACTGCATATACAACCATAAAAACATAACCATTGCCATATTTTAAAATAGACTACAAAAATATATGGTCAGAAAGTCATACATAGAATTGAACATTTTCACTCTTCTTTACAATTACGATGTGTTTTCCTTATATTTCTGCTTGTTTGAGAGTTTGTGTAAGGTGAGAAGCCTTGAAATATTAATACAGTTATAATTACAGACTTTTAATAATCTAACAGAATGTAAGATAAAAGCCACTTGAAGCTCTTTATAGCCTGAGGGACTATGTTGATTCCTTTCTGCACTCATTTCTTAGAGTATTAAAAATGCATTATTGGGAGTGCTCTGATAACTGCTTACATGTCTATTTATTCAACTCTGCAATTGTTTATGTTAGAATTATGGACTTGGTTTTCTATTCAGACAGTTAGTTAGTTTGCTTGCTTGCTGAGTCTTGAAGCTATTTTAGTTCAAATTATATTAGAGAATCACGTACAAAAGAATTCTTTGTTCACAGCCTACCCAACAAAATAGAGAGGGCTTCAGAGGCATCTATAACTCCAGGGCCCAGTAAATTAGGTTTTGACTAGAAAAATAAAAGGAATAAAAATTGTCATGTGTAAGAGGGTGGATTGGATGTGCTGTCTTCCACTCAGAAAAAGGAAAGAGTATTCTCTTATAAATTGAAAGTGTGTTTATTTTACATACTTTTTCAAAAATCACATATTCTTAGATAACAGGATCTACCCTAAGATAAAGAAAGAAGTCTGTTTCGCATTCTTTCTGTGGCCCAGATTACATTTTCCTATGACGAAAAAGAAAGAAGGAAGTCAGACTAGAAACCTCTATGAAATTTCCGTTATCCATGGCAACTGTGCATTTTTGTATCAGCCATGAAAGATGTGAAGGAGAGCGGCTCCAGAGCATCTAAATTTTGCCACACCCTTATTGGTGTAGAGCAGTACAGTCAGAAAACAGGGTGCATTTGCAGAGGCTGTTTCAGAATAGAATGGTTTTCTTCTCTTCTTTGTCTGCTTCTGCCCTTTTTCAAAAGGCTGAAAATTATTTTGCAGTGTATGCTTCTGCTGAAGCAACCACTGAAAGATAACTTTGGAAGGTCTAAGCCATGAAAATCCTGGCATCATCAAAATGTTGCTTTTTGACCCTTATTCTTTTAATAAACATATTATGAAACTGATAGCCTTTTAAATATTATTCAGAGTAGAATGCATTTTGTTTGTTTCCTGTAGGTGTCTTATTAGCTATGCCATTTTCCTTAATATTTATGTTCAGCTAGCTGATGCATAGAAATAAGTGGAAAGTCATAAAATTAGCTTTATGTAAAATTTTGATAGTTTGTTTTACATGTAACATTACTCTTCTGTTTTAATACAAGCTGTATACAGTGGATTATTGTTAACTAAGCTGATTAACACTTAATATTATAGTGAGACAGGATGTGATTTTAGTCATGTCTATGTAGGGCTGTTTGCAAACTCTTCTACGTCGTTTTAGAGAAATCTCGTGCTAAGTTGCATTTTCCATTTGGTCAGTGTTAACTTACATGTAGATTGTACACATGCTACCCTTTAGTCCCAGTTAATAATGTTTCGATTTCTGCTTTCTTTCATTCACACTTCCCAGGGATGAGGACCCATTTTTGGTTTTATTTCAGAGCACATTACAAAGACATTTTGTTTCGATTACTTTGAAGTTCTTTAAAAGATCAGATCCCTGCCTCTGATTTATATATTTGCAAAAAAAAAAAAAAAAAAAAAAAAAGCAGGAGGAATTATGTCTTACTGGAAACATTGAAAAAATTAATAGTATATTGAAAATATATCAGGTGCTATTTTTGATTCAACTGTATTATACCCATGTATCTTTAAACCAGTGTAAGTTACTTATTTAAAATTTGATACACCTGTTGAATTCATTAATGTAGTAAGCTAAAAGCTTATTCTTTAGTGCTTCATGTGGTGTTACTTTGGACCAGGAGGGAATTGTTTCTAATTTAAGAACCTTTGTCGGAAAATATCAATCAGAATTATAGATAGCTTTTCATTAGAGCAATGAGATATTGGATTTTTTCTACAATGATATGGGCCAATGCTTTTTTTCTCAAAAAGTTTAATGCCTTTTTTTGCTTCAATCTCACACAGAGAATGATATTCACAACGCAATATTTTAAACAGTCAGTAGTGACAAGGGAATAGAAACAATGACAGAGCAGGGAAAGAATAGGTTAATAAAAGATTAGATAAATCAGTCAGATTACAGGTCAGATTTCAGGGTTTACTGTAAGGTGTTTAAGAGCGAGTCAAATAAATGTTTTTACTGTTCAACTTCAGGAGTTACAGGAAGATAGGCCCAATCCCGGAGCCAGGGGCGCTGCAACACAGCACCTGTATTTCGAACAGAGGAAAGGAAAATGGAAATCTGAGACCATTTAGCTTCAAACTTTGAAAGATATTAGCACTAATTAAGTAAGTGAGGTGTGCATATGTAAAAGATGAGAGTATAACAAATGTCAGGCAAGAATTTGCTGAGACGTGATGTCCTTTTTTGCCAGAATAACCGGCTTACTGAATGGAAGGACTGGCAAATGTGATATTTGCCATTCCATTTCAGTAATATTTTGATGGGACCATATCATATCATATGAAATCCCTATAAGCAAACTAGGAAAATACAGGTAATTATCAAACATTCATTGTCAATGGCTGGACCATAAGTATACCTACAGACTCCAAGTACCATGACCAGCCTCATCTGGGGACTCCATCCAGGCACACTCTCACCCAGTGGCCTGAGAGCCACATATAATGTCTGAGTCTCTGCCTTGGTCCTGTCTGATCTCCAGAGTGTGAATGCTGTGCTGTGCCCCCTGCCTTAATACTTTGGCTTGACTTTGGACCTGTCTTGTCACTACAGACTTGCCTGCTGGTCGCTGGACTGTAGCTGAAACCAATTACTATCATCAGACCTGCTCTGCTCAACCTGCTCAAGTACTGTGGGACTGTACCCCTTTTTTGTGAGGTATCTGCCTCTCCCTGCCCTGCTGTCACCTTTGTCTTTCCTTGCACAGCAACCTCACGCTGGCTGCTCGCTGATGGTCAGTGCAGGGATCATCTTAAGTGGAATCTGTCCTCAGTCCATTTCCACTCTCCACAGCACTGAAAACATGCCAAAGCTAGATGTGGTAGAAGTTATGAATACTTGGGAGATCCAAATTAGGCAGGAGAATGAAATCCAAAAAGAATAATTAGGTCATGGTCCGATCTACTAGGTAGGGTCAAGAAAGGCAAGTGCCTCACTGGATCCAATGAATGGTGCTCCTCCCATTCCAAATAAAAGAATTAGCAAACCTATAAACCTCAGAGGAAAAACAAGAAAAAGCTGAAGCCACTGCAGAGCATCAACTTGAAGAGTTTTAGAACACTCACTGTGCCTTTTAATTGAGTCCTTTCTAACTAAAAATTAAAATTAATATAGTTTAATATACTGCTTAGTAAAGTTAGTGTATTGATGAAGGAAAATAACTTAGCTTTTTACCTTTCTAGAC
The DNA here is from genome assembly GCA_013389945.1 of Fregata magnificens. Taxonomy (NCBI): domain Eukaryota; kingdom Metazoa; phylum Chordata; class Aves; order Suliformes; family Fregatidae; genus Fregata; species Fregata magnificens. The sequence goes on along the minus strand of WAAD01010445.1, from coordinate 21,457 downwards.
CTGGACAACCTGTAACTCCTCTTCTGAGATGAGCAGAACGAGTATATACAGACCTCTTAAAATAACGGCTTCTGTGCAGAAGTTTTATTTTGAGTGTACATGTGGATAATGGCTTCTCTGCTCAGCCCTGAACAGACTTTCAAAGTAAGTGTAGACTACCAAGAAACAGAATATGTCTTTCAGTTTTTAGCCAGGCTGTAGCATGAAATCATCACAGATCTTTTTTTGGCAATGTACCATTTTCTGGTCATCCTCCTAGATATGTCTAGAGTCAGGCACCTTACAGTGGTGCATGGTGGGAGAACACAAGACCACAGACACAGGCAGAAACTAGAGAGGGTCCAGTCTGATATAAGAAAATAAAATGCCAATGACTGGAACAGGTTGCCCAGACAAGCTATGCAGTCTCCACTGTTGAATGTTTTCAAGACCCAACTGGAAAAGCTGCGAGTAGCCTGGTCTGATATCACAGCTGACCCTGCTTTGAGCAGGGGGTTGGACTAGAAACCTTCTGAGGTCCTTTCCAACCTGAGTTATCCTATGATCACATGACTAGCAGCTTTTCACATCATTAGCTAGGAGGGTTTTCCTCATGCCTCTCTCTGGTCTGTTTTTTAATGTACTTGATAATATAACCAAGTATGGACTACAGCCTGACATTTTTAGTGAAGTTAAAATTCCCAACTTTTTACAGATTGTGAGCAAAAATGTTATGCACGAACATACTATTTTGGACCTAAAACAGACTCACAAAGTGAGACAGCACTCATCTTACTTTGTATTCTAAACGCCACCTTTCTGTGGCCAATTTAGTGTCTGTTGATGCCTGAATTGTATGTGTTGGTCTGCTGCTTTCTGGCTCTCAAGGCATTGCACAGCTGAGTTACAGTACACCTGTGAGAGAATGCGTTTTGTTAAAAAAAGGAAAGTCAATATAGTCTTTCTGTTTGGGCTTTCTCATTCATACTCATGTTTACTTTACTACCCTCTCATCCTTTCTTTTTGCTCACTGCTGCTAAGAAACAACTTTCTATATCAAAAGAGAAAACAGACCATCTCTTTATATGGCTTCTTACTTTCCCAAAGCTTTTTTTGACCTAAAAGGAATTTTGGCAAAAAAAAAAATATTGGAAATGTTTCATGTCTGGGCAGAGGGAGAAATAAGTTTGGTGGGAGAAGGAAATAATCCACATTTCTTTCTTCACACTAAGAAAGATCTTGCTAATATGATGCCATAAAGAATTATCAGAGTTAAATTAAATAACACCTTAAAAATGAATTGATGCTCTATGGACTGTTATCACTGGGATTCCACAGTTGCAGCAGTCTGTAGAGACACCCTCATGGCATCAAGAACCAAAAGCGTACAGTAATACAAACTATATACAGTGACTGTAGTGAGTTCATTTCTTTTTTGTTTCTCTAACACTAGATGAAGGACGGTTCTGTGATCCCTTGCTTCCTGGTCTGCTTCTCCACCATGTTGGTGATTTGAACGAAAAGGATTTAGAAAGAACAAGTTGCAGCATTTTCATTTCCTTTCTATTTGTGGTGAAAGTTTGATCAAACCTGCCAAAAAATAAAACTTGACATGGAGATGTCTGGGTTGTTTATGACCTAATCATAACCATTCATTGTTGGCCAATTCTGTAACTGAAATGAAACTGTCTCATCTGATCAGAGAGAACAGATGCTTTAGCAAGGTGTAATTGTCCAGTTTTTGTTTTTACTCTGATGTCTTATGCTTACCTTTTGTTAGCAAACTATTAATTACAAGTAAATATAGGTAGCCAAAAAAACCAAAAAGGAAATGAGATTTCAAATGCGTCTCTGCTTACTCTTCATGATTCACACAGACTTAGCCTCATTTTTAGAAAAATATAAATATTCACTGACTGAACCTTTTTTGTTGAATCTTTTTTGGTTTTTAGAATTTTTAGTAGAAGTTTGACTGTTACCAAATAATGTTTTCTTTCTTTTCTTGCATAAATCTTATTTCTTAAAAGAACTAAGTAATGTATCTATATAGTCCTTCCTTACATATGGCTGTAGATTTTCCTAAAACATCAAAGATGCAACGTTCTTGAAAAGCATATCTCAAAAGATGGAATAAAGCTAAATAGTTCTCTGGAATCTAATTGTTGGTACTGCATGTAATAACTTGTGCTGGGAGTCGTAAGCTAACCCTTGATATAGGTGCAATGTGCAGGAAAGCTTCACTATCCAATTTCTGACCCTTGTGAAAATTTGTCACTCCTTGCTACAATTGCCAGTTTGTACTACCAGTTTCCAGTATGCCTATGTAGAAATAATCTCTTAACCGCATTCTGATGTCATTATTCTGAGAGCATCATGCTTAAGGTGTGACTCTATAAGAAACTTTGTCATGGCTGCAAGATAACAATTGTGATTTAGAGAGCACAGACACTTCTAAATATAAAGTTTGGTGACTTTTACATGCTTTCATTATTAAATGTTTGGAAGGCTGTGATTGAACAAGATGTGTCAGTTTGACATATTTCTAAAGCTACATCAGATGCAATGAGCTTGACCTTTAGATTTACAACTAAGATTTCTTTAGCTTATTCTTCGGATTTTTTCTTTACAAATTTAACCATTGTGACTGCATGGATTTGCAGATATTTCAACCCACCTGACCTTTCGGGCAGAGAGGAAACCTGTACAGTGGAATGCTTCTTAAGATATTTTGCAAAAAACTTGTGATTGGAGACTTGCATATGTTCTAGGAACTCACAGAAGCCAAGCATCTGATTTTTCTCTTCCTAAAGGCAACTGATAGGTCTACATTTCAAATTAAAGTGATGTCAACCAAGTAACGCTACAAGTAATTCTGTACAATATTTTCATATTTTCCATTACAGAATTTCAAAGATAAATAAAATATTCATCTGTAACTCTTAAATGAGTTATTTCAAAACATTTAAAGTTAAATAGCAAAAGAAGCATTGGAAGTCTATTATGAAACAGAAAAAAACCCTCAGCAACAAACTCAGGAAACAGATACTGCACAGTTGGTCCCATGCCTAAGTAAATATTTGCAAGATGAACATAAAAAAATGGTGAAAACAATTGCCTACTTATATGAGAAAACTGGGAGCTGAATAATTTTTCACACAAAATATGTTTAATTGAAAGCTCTTCAGAGTAACTAAAATGTGTAATTACAGTGAGATGTGGCAAGATAGTCTTTAAAATGCCCAGACAAGCATCTAGTGGAAGGAACATTAAATGATATACAGCATATACAGGATAGAATACCATCATATGTTAATGTACCATGATCCTGTTCCTTATGGTTAACATTTATTATCTATGTATTGCAAAAATATTAAGAAACTGCATTGCTTTTAAGTATTGAAAAGTTCCTGGTTCTAATAATCCACTTAGAGGAATCATATTTCTCTTGCGATAAGAAATTATCTGACATGTATAAATATTTGGAAAGGTTTTTCATTATTTCAACAAACATTACTGAAACCAACAAGTTATATTTAATTATTTATATTAATTAATTTATTAATAATGAATTGTTGCTTTTTACATTTAAATATACAATCTACAGCAAAGCAACTGCTTTATAAAACTGAACTGATATGTGCATGCAACAAAGCATCATTGAAATCAAATGCAAAAAGATAATATTTCTTAGAAATATGATCCCTTTCTCATGCTTTTTTTGTAATATTACCACTTACTGTCCTCCACTACATGCCTGACATACTGGTACAAATCTAGCTGTTCTATAAGCATAATCACAATATGATTATTACTTCCAATAACAATTGTCTTTAAGAAGAGCTCAGAGAAATTCAGAAAAATTTGATACATATTATTTTTATAGTTTAGCTGGTGTCCATATTGTATATGCACTTCAAAAGCACTGCAAATAACTAATTGCTCCATTTCTTTTGAAAACACAAATATATTGTCAAATAATGTTTGCAATGTTTAAAGTTTCCCTACAAGAATTAGAATTTCTAAAATAATGTTTATCTTTATAAACGTACCCTTACTGAGGACTAAGCAGTCTAACATTTTTCAACAGAAAGTCGAACATCATAATTTTTAAGAAAAAGTAAAACCCAAAAGAAACAGTGGAAAGATCATGTAGTAAATTTAAAGGAAAAGCAATTGTGAGTTAAAAATCCTCACACAATTTTACTTCTGCACTTTAGGGCACATACTATAATTTTCCACAGTATTATCATACCTTTTTGTAGTCACCTACATGGATACAAAATTTATGGAAAAGCTCATCATTCTGATGAGGTTGTATTTTTTGCTGCTGTGTTGACCAAGTTATTTTTATCTTCCTCTGTATCATCATGTGTCATCTGTTTCTCAGGCTCATCAGAGCATATTCATCTAAAAAAAGTTATCTGCCGTTCTACTGACATGGGGATTGCTGATACACTTGATTGTTCCTGCCCTCCTCCTCTTTTTGTGATCTTTTACACTAAAGATCTTAATTTCTAAGGCACTGAAGTGCTTTGTGATGCAGGGTGTGTCAATATGACCCCTTCTAGATGAGATATTTATTAAATGGCTGTCTGTAATCACAGCTGGGTGGATTTGATGGGTCAGGAGGTCTTCATAAAACTAAATGTGATTACATAAGGTGGGAAGTACTAAAGGATATTTAATTACTAAATCACGTAGGCTATTGTTCGTGAAGGCAGTGATGCATCATGAATAAGGCAGTGGAGCCCATCGCTTTTATCCTCTCCTTTCGGTAAGCAAGGACATCTGCATCATTCCTCTGTAGGCTGTTTATCCCATCAGTGGGGATTGTTCTCATGAGCATAGTACAAGTGACATTCTTACTTGTTATTTTAAACAAGACTAGGGTCTAAAATGTATTGCCACACTTGTTAAAACAGAGATTTTAATCCTTCTTAAGCAATTTTTCTGAAACTCAGTCTGGTGTTCTGTGTGTATTAAAAGGTATCCTATTCTGCTGATTATTTTTGTCACGCAGGCTATCCCCACTTTGCTGGGGCTTCAGGGTTATGACTGCCTAGGTCTTGTCCTGGGGTTAAGCTAGCTGAATGGGCATGGAAAACTACTGGACAAGAGAAACTCCTGGATGTAATAAGATGGAAGTATGGGGATCCAACAAAAGTTACAGAAGTGCCATGAAGGGATGGCTGGATTTCACTAGTGGTTCAGGAGTAGATACGCAAGAAAGAGCCAAACTTCACAGGAGGTGAGTATGGGGGACCTTTGGGAAGGGGAATCTTGCAAGGCATAGGAAACCTAGGAAATCATGTCAGCAATACCATATGTGGCTGAGATCACCTGGTTAACGGTATCAGAAATACCAAATTAGGGTACAGATGTACCAGAACGGGGACTAATGGGGTGAAAAGTAGTTAGGGACAGGTTGTTTATTTGGTAGGGGACAATGGTTAAAAGGAAGAGCCTAGGAGAGGAAAAAGGGAATAAAAATCAGCAGCTGAGGATGTGGTTGGGGCTATCTAGGTGGACCAGCCAGGCTGTCTTGGTGCTTGATTCCCACAGCTGAGGCAGGAGCGCAAAACAGAACTGTTGTTCTGACCATACAAAAGGTGGTGAACCTGCCTCTACCCTTAGGTGGACCAAGGGGATCTAGATGCCTTTGCTTGCTAGCAGGGGAATGCCCGGGCAAGCCTCCTAGCGTCACCTCGCCAGCACCCCTTCTGGGCCTCGTGGCACCAGCACCTTCCTCACAGCTTCCCAGCACACTTCCAGTCTGACTATAAGAAATATGTGATTAAACACCTGGAACAAGATAAGAGGTGCTATCCTATGGCCTTGTAGCTGTTTCAGATGGATGCATTGTTGTAGATAAAATTATATTAACACTGAATCAGCCTCTAGAGAGCCCAGAACAGGAGGACAGGAAAATTACATGAAATTATACATGAAAACCAGTCTTCTAGTTCTGTTCTGGTACTTTGCAATCCAAGCACAATGAAAAGTTTTCAGCCTTCACAAAGAAGTTTTTAAAGCCTTCAGCAGCTTCACTGAGTTTCAGACTGTTTGGCCTAGAATGATACGCTGGAGAAGTATCACTGTAGGATAGCTCTGCTTTTATACTCTTTCCCAGACCTCCTCTACTGGCCACTGCCCAAAAAAGGCTACTGAGTCTGGTTCCCTTTTTGTCTGGTTCTGTACAGCTAGTAGTAGATGCAAGGGAAGCCCTGTCAGCACATTTCCATTGATGCCTTACTTTCAGGAAGGCTCCTTGAAAGCACTGGTCGATTTTACAGTAGTCTACTCATTGAGCAGGTCCATGGATTTGAAGATGTAGTCTAATATTTCATATTCCATGCAGTGTCCTCCTCTTCTGCCTAATGGAAGTATTAAGAGGAAACGTCATGAAGCATTTCTCCCTTGATAGTCTGCTAAAGGTTTTTCCAGATGTCAAGATGGTCTGGGTGGCTAGAGAAGATATATGATAGCACACCAAAAAAAGACATTTTAGAGGAGAAAAATGCATTAAAATACCCTAACCAGAAATTTGAAGATGAAGTTAAAACAAACAAGAGCTAGTCTTATGGAAGTGTGTTGAAAATGCAAGCTTACAAATTCTAAAATCTAGAAAAGTTTCAGTCCACTAAACTACAGTCTAGGCAAACACTTAAAAAAATTATTGTCTCGCCTGTCCGCTAATGAAAGCAAACCTCAAGGTAAATTAGATTTTTGTGTGTGTTTTTCCAGCATAATGGCCAAATGCAGCATGGCTTCTTTTAATCTGACTACTCTGAAACCATTGTAAGTGACATAGTTAGACGTAAGCAGGACTAATGTAGCTGGTGTCTAGCCCGAGGTCAGTGGAGCACAGCTATCCTTCTCCAGGGCCAGGTGTCAAAACAGCAAAACATTTTGTGAACAGGTGAAGGTAAAATGCAATAATCCGTTCTCAGGGTAGCAACATCGGGGACAGGGACATGACAGGATTCCTGAAGTGAGGAATATTTTTGCTTAAACATAATTCCCTGCCTTTCAATGCTGACACTAAGTACCTTTTCCACAGAGTCCTTTATGGTTGCCTGCATGTGAAATGAATACATTCAGTTTTCAGCAGTTTCATTCAGTCTCGTGATGATCTGAATAACACACTATCAATTAATTAAGGTCAGAAATAAGGTATGATTCTCTGAGCAATCACTGACTTTCTGCCCAAGCAAACTGACCTTAGCTAACACTCCACATGTTTTCCTAGAGTTAGCTGTGCTTCAAAGACTATTCACATATACCCTGTATGGCTTTTTTGTCTCCCATCCCACACGTACTAAAACAGAGTTTAAATAATATTGGATTTATCTTCACAGAACACACCTGGTAGAATGCGCACGAGCACACAGTATATACAGTGCACGTAACATACAGACAATTCTGTCAAATATTGGTTGATGCCTTTGCTGCGTATACTGGAGAAGACTACTACAGAGATTCAGCTAACACATGAAAACATTTATTTGCACCTATTCTTTTACATTTACTTTTTCACCCCTACACATTTACTTAAGATTTATCACCAGAAACTTAGAAAATAGTTGAAGTTCCTATGCATCCGGTATATTTTAACAGGGTTTCTTTGGAACGGCATGAAATAATAAAGCAGAACACAATGAAACCAATTGTGCTACCTCTGCCATATGCAAAACCTGAAACATTTACGAATGCTGTTCTAACTACATGACCAAGGGATGTACATATATTTTCAGTATTGGTGCCTGAATCAGAATGCAATCATTCACAGTAGTAATCAATCTGCTTCAACATTTCCTCATGTTTCTAGGCTCTCATAACAAGAGCCTTTTTTATAACGCAACAAAATTTAAGCCTTACAGGAAAATAAAATGTAAATTCTGTATCTTTCATTTGTAAAGACTTTCTCTACTTGGAACACAGGTGCAAAATACCCACATATCAGTCCTCAGAGCTAGATAAAAACTTCAATTATGCTTATCATTTTTTGGTTGGTTTTGTTTGGCTGCTTGCTGAGGAAAGGATTGCCCTTTTTCTTTTTATTCTTAGCTTATTTTTAAGAAATGTATTAATGTCATCTTTTCCAAGGAAAAACTTGCATCAGGCATTCTTCCAGGACTGATGTGCCAACTCTTCTTTTTCTGCTGGAAAACTAAATATATATACATGTAAATCTGTGTGTTTTTTCAAGTGTTCTTTGGCTGTCTTGGTGAACAAACTGTAAAATACAGTTTTATCTTCCTCTTCCATGTCCATTCCTATATACCTGATATATACCGATAACCCATTGGGGGTTATCCTTCTTATCAGGTACACCTGTCTCAAACAGGGAAAAGGATCTTTGCACAGGAGTTAGCAGGGCTCATTGAAAGAGCCTTAAACTGAATTTGAAGGGGGAAAGGGATAAAACCAGGCTCGCTAGACATAAGCCTGGGGGCAGCACGCCAATGTTTGAGGGACGGTGTGCTAGTGAGGTCCTGTGGTCTGCCGTCTCAGTGGAAGTAGGGGAGGGACATCCATGCAGCAGCAAAGACGCAAGGCTTATTGATGTGTTAGAAACCATGAAAGCACCTGAGAATGGTCACGTAGGAATTAGGGCTTCTCCCCCGCAAAAGGTGGCGGGATCAATAGACCAACTGAAGTGCATCTACACCAATGCACGCAGCATGGGCAACAAAAAGGAGGAGTTGGAAGCCGTTGTGCAGCTCAAAAACTATGATATAGTTGCAATCACAGAAACATGGTGGGATGACTCACACAGCTGGAGTGCTGCAATAGATGGCTATAAACTCTTCAGAAGGGATAGGCAAGGAAGGAGAGGCAATGAGGTAGCNGCAAAGACGCAAGGCTTATTGATGTGTTAGAAACCATGAAAGCACCTGAGAATGGTCACGTAGGAATTAGGGCTTCTCCCCCGCAAAAGGTGGCGGGATCAATAGACCAACTGAAGTGCATCTACACCAATGCACGCAGCATGGGCAACAAAAAGGAGGAGTTGGAAGCCGTTGTGCAGCTCAAAAACTATGATATAGTTGCAATCACAGAAACATGGTGGGATGACTCACACAGCTGGAGTGCTGCAATAGATGGCTATAAACTCTTCAGAAGGGATAGGCAAGGAAGGAGAGGCAATGAGGTAGCCCTGTATGTTAGGGAGTGTTTTGGCTGTCTAGAGCTTGATGAAAGGGTTCATGAAAGGGTTCAGTGTTTATGGGTAAGAATCAGGGGGAAGGCCAACAAGGCAAATGGGAGTCTGTTATAGACCACCCAACCAGGATGAAGAGGCAGATGAAATATTGTATAAGCATCTGGGAGAAGTCTCACGATCACTAGTCCTTGTTCTCATGGGGGACTTCAACTTACCAGATGTCTCCTGGAAATAGAGTACAGCGGAGGGAAACAGTCTAGGAGGTTCCTGGAGTGTGTGGAAGATAACTTCCTGACACAGCTGGTGAGTGAGCCAACTAGGGAAGGCACCCTACTGGACCTGTTGTTTGCGAACAGAGAAGAATTTCTAGGTGATGTGATGGTTGGAGGCCATCTTGGACATAGAGATCATGCAATGATAGAGTTTTTGATTCTCGGAGAAGTAAGGAGGGGGGTCATCAGAACTGCCACCTTGGAATTCTGGAGGGCAGACTTTGGCCTATTTAGGGTCCTGGTTGACAGAGTCCCTTGGGAGGCAGCCCTGAAGAGCAAAGGAGTCCAGGAAGGTTGGACATTCTTCAAGAAGAAAATCTTAAAAGCAGAGGAGCAGTCTGTCCTCATGTGCCAAAAGATGAGCCAGTGAGGAAGAAGACTGGCCTGGCTGAACAGAGCGCTTTGGCTGGAACACAGGAAAAAAAAGAGAGCTTATGGCCTTTGGAAGAAGGGGCAGGCCACTCAGGAGGACTACAAGGATGTCATGAGGTTATGCAAGGACAAAATTAGAAGGGCCAAAGCCCAACTAGAACTTAATCTGGCTAATTCCGTAAAAGACAATAAAAACTGTTTCTATAAATACATTAACAACAAAAGGAGGGCTAAGGACAATCTCCAGCCTTTATTGGATGTGGGGGGAAACATAGTGACAAAGGATGAGGAAAAGGCTGAGGTATTCAATACCTTCTTTGCCTCAGTCTTTAATAGTAAGACCAGTTGTTCTTGGTGTACCCACCCCCCTGAGCTGGAAGATGGGGATGGGGAGCAGAATAAAGCCCCCATAATCCAGGAGGAAATGGTTAGTGACCTGCTACACCACTTAGGCACACACAAGTCTATAGGGCCAGATGGGATCCACCCAAGGGTACTGAAGGGACTGGCGGAAGTGCTCACCAAGCCACTTTCAATCGTTTACCAGCAGTCCGGGCTAACCAGGCAGGCCCCAGCTGACTGGAGGTTAGCAAATGTGACGCCCACCTTCAAGAAGGGCCGGAAGGAGGATCCAGGGAACTACAGGCCTGTCAGCCTGACCT
>WAAD01010441.1:74844-90548 GCA_013389945.1 Fregata magnificens | reverse complement strand
GTGGGGTGTGGAAGTTGCTTAGGCTCTAAGTATTCATGAAAATTTTAGTCTATATAAAATTGGTAAGTGTCCTAAATGCTTCTGTTGTGGTTATTTGGGAAGGAAACATGGTATCTAGCATAAACTGAAAGACTACCAAAAATAAGGTTGAAAGAGTAAAAGGCTGAATAAACCTTAAGAGAAAGTGTAGCTGTGCTTGATTTCAGACCTATTAATGCACAAGTCATTGCAGTCATTTCACTGGTTTCTTGCACTTTGATTTTATACCACTGCACAGAACAAAAAGCAGAAGGCTGCAACTAACATGCTATAGTGAAGAACTGAAAAAACTTAACCTCTGTCTCTGATATTCGGCTCTGCCTGTAAAAACTGACTTCCCTTAAAATTTCATGCATCGGTCTTTTGGTGGCTGAAACCTTAGAAAAAATAAACCAAACCCTGGCATTTAACATGGGGGGAAGATGTATGGCACATTACTGCTCTTCAACAGCAAATGAAATCAGACCTGGTAAGCCTCCTAAGGCAACAGTGCCTATCACTTTAAAAAAAAAAAGGGGGGGGGGGAACACCAAAACAAAACCCCCAACACTTTACAGAACTGAAGGGTGGGGGGAAGCACCCACATCTCAGCCAAAAATCAATATATGAACATTATTGTATCAGTAGAAGCAGAAGTCAGCTTCACGGACTCCTGTCCTGACCCTTCTACAGCACCTTCTCACATCTCAGCTCTTGAGATGGCCAAAGGACTCCTTGCACACACAGATGCGTGCCACCTCACCACTGTCATGCAAACGTGATTCCTCAGTTGCTCGGACTCAGCAAGTGAAGTGTGGACAGGACTTTGCCAGTCTCCATGGCACCTCACGTCACCAGGGAGTGACAGCAGAATTACCAGCATGGCAGATAATATAGTCATTAACAGCTTACAGAATTATAAGGCTTACAGAATAGCCTTCCTTATGGAGTTAAACCCTTTCGTTGACCGACTTACATTACTACTTACTCTTTCCCGTTTCTGGGCAAGGCAGCCAAAGACTAACTCTGCACCTCTTACCAGGCAGACAAGCTGATCTCACCTCCCTCAATTGCTTCTCACTGTGAAGAATGTAAGTCAAGTCCAGACTCTGAAGAGATAGTTGGTGCCTATCTGTCACTGATTTAAAAGGGAGACCTAGAGCACTTAAAAAAGACTTCCATTCCCCAAGTAAACTCATCACCCTATTTTTACTGTTCATGTTAAGAGCAAAACATACAAAGAATTTCTTTACCTTCAGTAAGATAGGATTTTTTTTTTTTTTTTTTTGGTAGCTTGACTGTACAAACTCCTTTTTGTTTTGCAGGAAAGCCACCAGGAACCTCAGCATCACCACACGGTTTCCAAATGAGGCCCTTTAAATGCTTGTTAGGTACGTGTCTCCCACCTGAGCTAACAGCACAATTCCGTATGTCAGCAAAACCAGTTATTCTCCACGTAGACAAGCTACTTCCCCCCACCGTGGCAACTCCTAGATATCTCCTCTTCTTTTTCCTACATTTCAACTCTGTAAAAATCAAGCAATGTGCTTATAAAGTGTTCTTGAAATAAATCATTTGTATCAAGCGGAATAAAGTTTTACTAGCATTTTCCCCAACACAAACATTCCAAATAAATTTCAGTTTTGGTCAAAAAGCTATTCAGAGTTACTTTGATTAAGTATCACTTTTATAAATAGGGAGGCAATTTAAAACATCTGGAACATAAAATACTTCTTTGTAGGCAATGTTTTGAGTACAAGTCCATTAATTTCATGAAATTTACCATGTGCTTCAAAGTTAACTGAGGTGACTGAACTAGGTGTTACCTCTGAACAGCTGAGCCACAGTTAACTGCTTGTGTGCAGAGCCCTGCTTCCACCCACACCAGTGGACCAGAGCATCCACACGCCAGGCTGCTAATGCCTTTGGGAGCAATCCGAATACCACCAGCTCAGGCACACAGTTCGGGAAATGACAATATGAACTGCACTGTAACAGCGCCGAGCACAACTGCAGCACCACTGCCTTAAGCAACCACACAAGCATTTCCTTCATGTAGGAAAATGCAAGACTGTCAGCGGATAATCCACCATCATAAAAGAAAGAAGTTACGTGCCTGACCTGATAAGGTGAGACAAGTGACAGGGCACTGTACGGTTTTAAATCTAAAGCAGAAAATGAAACATCACAGAACAGACCGTTATGCATCAGCAGTGAAATAAACAGTTTGATGCTCAGCAAATAGTTGCAACTCATTTCCAACAGGCTGCTCCTGCAGCCCCAAGAAAGCCACTAGCATCAAGTAGCTCATTCTCCACCAAAGCATTCAGCAGCATCTTTGGAGGCAGGAGAAAGGATGAGCGTTCACTAGTCAAACAACATAATTCAGGCCTCTATGCTANAAAAAAAAAAAAAAAAAAAAAAAAGAAAAAAATGGGTTTGGAGGGAAAAAAAGGGACAGATTTAAATGTCAACTGCGAGGTTACTGCCAGGCCTCCAAGCTATTTTAATGCACTTATCTATGGTAATAAAACCCAAAAGCAGTGGCTTTGTTGTTGTTTAACAACAAGCAGAGGAAGTTTTAGCCACAACGTGAGCAAAACAGGATAAAGCAGAGAGGCATCACACCAACAGTACCCTCAGGACAGATGCTGCCTGCAGGTGGCACATGAAGCAGAAGGGTAAGTTCCCCCCTGAGGAGGATGCACTGGGTACGTGTGCCAGTCACAACTGCTGATACGCTTGAGGTGCTGATGCAGGCTGGCTTCACCCCAGTGAGCCTGTCCAGCAGAACTTGCATTTCCTACAGGTTACAAATATTTGAGTGCAAGAGGAGTGAAGAGCCTGGATTCTGGCTGTTCTTTGCAACACTGCGTGGCATTGCAGAAGGAAAAAAGACTTCTTTCAATCTTCCTGTAAAAAAAGCACCCTGAAATCCCCTCGGTTTTACAGCCAGTTTCTTGAAGAAGTATATTCACCACACATCTTTCTAGTACTGGTGGTAACCTACCAAGGGAGGTAATAGTACTTTGTATCTTTCTGTATAAACAGCTGTATATCAAGAGACACTTAATTCTAGGACAAACTAGTCCCTCAGTCAATAAAATATTCTTTTGTGCCTTAACTGCAGCTTGCCCAGTTACAGCCCAGAAAGAGTAACAAGCAGGAGTTACTGACATCATGCCAAAAACCTCATCTGGCTGAAGTTTCCCTATTCCTTTCAGAAGCATCAGTCCCTTTTGGTTTGATTGCTTCACTCCAGAGTCCAGTACATAATCAGGAATGGATTTAAGGTCTCAAGTGAGGCTGGCACAAGGTGGGGTTCCCAGGTCTCCCTAGGGCTGTGCACCATGCAAGGCAGCACCATGTTAGAGATCCCTATACTTTGTCCTGAGTGAGCTGGCCCACCGGCTAACATGTTGCAGCATTACGCAATGATAATGAATCAGGCCCTGGAAACCTGGTAGCCTGTTAAGACTGCACCATGCCTGGGCTAAATCTCTTTCCCCCCCACTTTCAGCTCACTAAAGTTCTGCAAAGCAATGGCACTCTCCAAAGGTATTTTCTTGTGTAATTTCCAGCAATTACAAACTCCCTGTGAGACCAGAGACCCATGTCAGCTATTAGCACGTGCACATCCCCTCTGACATCCTCCCTCAAAAAGTCTCTTACACCAAGGTTGACTTCAGATCAAAATGGATAAAGCAAAGGATGAAGAAAATGACACATTAATTCCATTTATAATGGAATACTTCAACGTAAACTGGCAAAAGCAATTGAGCAACAGGCAAGAACTGACGTTAAATTTAAGTCCCAAACTGAAGTTTAGTCCCAAGACCGTGCAGGATGCTGAATAAAAGTGCCCTACTGATGCAGTTCTCCAAAGCTATGCCACCTCTGCCTGCAATTTCCTGACCTGTTCCCACATCAAGAGTAATTTCCTTTACCTTCACGCTGACTCCCACTCTTACAAAGGCAAATGACTGAGCTCTTTTCCCTCCCTGTCCTCCTTCCACCCGGCCTCAGTAACCAACATGCTTCAAAAAGACTGCTTTCACAGTGCTTTCACTAGGACTCTGCCCACATTGCGATAAAGGCGGCTCAACAGCCATGCAAAGCAGTGTGCTGGCATATGCAGGGTCTGCTGTATAAGGGTTAGGGGCCCAACAGCCCCATGCCCCCTTGCAGTGTGCTTTTAATTATCAGGGAAGAACCCAAAGAAATGTCTTGGGCTCCCCATCAGACCAGATCAACTGTGACGCAGCAGAAAATGCCCCTTAACCACAGACTCCTGCAAAAACCTCCAACTCTTTTTAAATGCCGGAGCCAAAGCTGCATTTCAACACTACAGAAACAGCTGTCCCTCATTCTTTCCCCTCTCTGCACAATTTAGCCTTTTACAATATATTTAGAATATAAATCGACATTTGAAAACATCAATCATTAAATGTTAAGAAGATCACAGGAGAAAAACATAAAAAGCCCCAACATGAAGTCTTTCAATTAGTCCTCATCTGTCATTCTTTTCCAATCTACGTGCTCAGTACAGGCTAGAAAGAAACTCAAGGTTACACCTTCTCGCAAATGCTTTTCTGTCTTGCATTATCAGCCACTATTATTACCTACAGTTTCATTGAGAAACAGCATTTGAGTAGTTTTTCAAGGAGGAAATTCTTTTTAATCAAGTCAGGTCATGGATGACGTTAACCAGGTTTGTTTTTGTTTCTAGTCACTCTTCAAATTATTAATATCATTCCCTGCAGATAAATGGTGTGTTTGTGGTTTGCGATACACATTGAGAGAGAAGGCTTATTAGCACAAGGCATTCATAGTCTTTTTGCCAACATGAAATGGGAAACTTCTCTGGGCAGCAGAAAGTAGAGCATCCACTTCTGAAGTATTTTCCTCCCCCCCCGCTCCTTTTTTCCCTTTTCACTTAATAAAGGCCTTTGGCTGCTTTTCTTATTCCCATTTTTGACAGACAACTGAAGCAGGAATGTTATTAAACACAGTTAGAAAAATCCTTTCTGATAACAAAGATAAAAATAATTGAATGCAAGAGAGGTTTAGGGACTCACAGGGTCCTAAGCAAAGTGTTGCCTCAGGCAGCTGAAGTTCGACAAGATGAACCTGCAATGTTTTAAGAGCCAGATTCAACCCCTTGGACCACCAGGCATTTTCCAGGTGACTTCTCTTAAACCACTTATCTCCATTTCTCTGGTTACATATGGTGCCTGACCATTTTTCTCCCATACCATTGTTAACAGTTCAGATGCTGAAGAACCTGAAACAGTTATGATGTAGAGAGGGTAAAGGAAGTCTTTTTGCCTCCTGTACAAAAGTCTCTACCCAAACAGCTGTGGCAAACTCAGCCATGACTGACCAAAACAGACTGACGCACGCCACCTCCTCCACTACTAAATGGAGCAGCACACCAGGCAAGCGCACCAAGTTTGCCCAGCCTTACGGCCCTCAGTGGAGGCAGTATCAGGGAAAGGCTGGCAGAGCACATTGAAAAAGCAACTACACACCCTGCCAGGCAGGCACACAATGCCCAAACTAGCACATGCTTGTCTCTCTCCTTCGGTTTCAGTACATCTTACAGTTAAACGCCAAACCAAATCCTCTCCCCACCCCCTAGCTGCACTTTTTAGATGCAGTTTTATACACCAGGTCAAAAATCAGTTAAGAAACATTTGACAAGAGAAAAGAAAAACATCCAAAGCAAACAAAAACCCCAATGTCAACAGAAATGGAGGAGGGGAGAAATAGTTATTTAAAAGTGACCCTTGGAGGGGGGGCAGCGGGAGAAGTCTGTCTGATTTTCTTCAGATACAGTTGGGCAGGAAATCGTTGAGGTGGGTTAAAATACCTTTCTTGTACATGCTTTGCAAAGAATTTCCTCTGATTACTAGAATAATATTTGTTTTCATGTCAACCTTGATAAATCACAGCTGTGGTGCTTTATTTCCTCTCTCCTTATTTTCATCTATTAATAGGCCTGCATGTACCACACATCAATTAAAAATATACATATATACTTATTCTATATATAAACACTTCCATTTTGCAATCAAATTCCCTATGTAATATCATCCTGGTCGTGAACTGTGTCGTTTGCACTTGTACTACTGAGCCCACGGCACGACCCTGCTCTCCCCCTTGTGAGCCCAGGATCCCAAGGACATCCTAGACCGCACAGACCTCCACGCATAAGGGGGGAGCCAGAGGTGTCCGGGAGGTAATTCAATTAACAGCCCTGCAGTTACTGCAGTCTCACAAGTGGAAGTGCCAGAATGAGAGAAGCATAAGCCTGAGCAATATTGCCTGTTTGGTTGTTTTTTTCTTCCACTTCCCCAGCTCACAGGGAGGAAGGTGAGACATCTGAAGAAGCCTTAACATAATTCAGAGTTATTCAATTTTGCAATTTCAAAGCTATAGAAGTCTCTGGAAGTAGTTTTAGCCAGGTATTTTAAGCCATCAATATGGTCAGCATCATTTCCAAATGACATTCTCCAGTTTTTCCACTGTTGAATTTTGGAGTCCAGCATAGGGAGGAAGGAAGGGGTTTATTCTTCAAGATCAATACACCAAAACTCACCACACTTTTTTATCATTTGACATGCAGGGGAATTATGAAAATCTTCGTTCTTGTCATGGCTTATCTCCCCCCAGGTGACACCTATGTACTTAAAATACAGCTCTGAACTAGTTCCCAGGCCCAAACTCAACATGCTTTCCAGAATCCAAGGAGAAGCTGGAGACCACCAGATTGCACTGCCAAAAGCCCACTCAGTTTGATCAACCGAGCAAGTTGAGAAACTTTCCGATTTGAAGTTTTTTCTTAAAGCCTCTGACAGTCACAACAGCTGCTTTATTTCTATGCTGAGCAGCATTAACAAGAAAGTTATTTGCTTTCTTTAAGAGGATCTAACACAACATTTAAAAGAGGACTTTTATTACAGCTCCCACTAACCAGTTACTTAGTTCTTAACAAAGCAGGTAGATACAGTTTTGAAAACAAGACTCCCTTCCCAGAAAGTTACCTGGAGGCATCTGACCTATTCCTACTGACAGTCAATGCATTCAAAGGTCTCCCTCGGGAAAGATTATCTCCTGGAGTTGATTAGGCAATTTTACAGCTGGCATGCTGATATTTTAACAGCCCTTAAGAACCATCCAGTCAGTTCAGACTGAAGTGATTTCANAAAAAAAAAAAAAAAAAAACCAAAACACCACAAACTGACAATGAGCGTATTAAAAAAAACCAAACAGACAAGAACTACTGGGCTGAGTGGTGGGGCATAATGTGCAGAACGTGCTGTACCCTAAACCCACACATCCCCAGACCCTCCACCTGTGGGAGCTCTTTCCCAAGTCCAACGCTGCTAACTCACGTGAGGAAGGATCCAGAGGTCTGGCCCTCCGCTGCCCTTTGGTGTCCTTCAAACTGTTGTCTCTTATCTGGCTGCTAAGAAACCACCCTACACACAAAGCCTAACAACTGCTGGCCACTTCATCTCACTTACACCACCTAGCACTCTTTTGGCAGCCATAAAAACATTAAGCTAACAAGTGGACTTGATAAATCAACTTGTAGCTTGGCCAAAACTAAGAGCAATTAGGAGCCTACCTGGGACTTAACACTATCATTCAAGGGGAAGGGGGGGAAGAGTGTCACCAATCACAACTTGATAATGCAAATCAAACACTATAGCAACTCCTGAACCAGTGAAGGGTAACAGCAGAAGAGATGCAAGAAACCTGATCTGCTCTTCAGTAATCCTGCTTAAGGGTAGGGACCTGCAATGCAAGCTCCTGGCTCCAGAGTAACATTAACATTGCACATTGGGCAATATGAGTGGAACATAGACAGGGCTTACTGGTTGGGCTCTGCATCCCGACACTGAGAGGAACTGACACTGCACGAGGATGCTGGCTAGCAGCTGGGGGAGACAGCCCACCAGCAGATGTAGGCAGCGGAGGTGTGGGATGGGGGGAAATACTGGCAGCAACAACTATATTTGCCTAAGAAAAAGCAGGTATCTAGATCCACTTGAAAAAACATCCAGAAGCCTATTCTAAAAGAACCTCTCACGTACACACATGAAATTTCCCTAGATAGCTCGTTGCGGTACTTTTCTACCATTACTGTTAGGAAAGTTTTCCCTAATAGCCAACCGAGCCTTCTTTTCCCACAAAATAAATAGGATTAAAAGAAATCAGCTACCAACAGACACGGAGCACACTATTCTTTTCTGGTATCTTCTGACATATCAGAAAAGATATGGTTTTTGTTCATAGCCATTTCCGCCCTCTAGTCCCCTCAGAGAATGTTGTTTGTATATACAAAGCAGGGAGGAGCTGTAAAGTACGAGAAGAATTCAGAGGGAACTCTGGACCTCTAGGCTTCATCCAGCGGAGACCGGATGCAATGCATTTGGCCTCCACGGCAAACAAGGGGAGACCGAGAACCATGCTTCCCTTCAAACTGAATTTTATCCAAATACCTCTGCACACGCATTTTGCACCAGCTGAAGCTAGCTGGTCTCAGGTAAATCACACAGCTGAAGCAAGGAAGTTAGATAGGACAGAAGAAGAACACAGCACTAATTCACCTCACTTGATTTAGTATTTCAATTGCCTCAAGTATGGCCAACAAGATATAGTCCACCCAACACGAAGAGCTCTCAGGCTTTCTTTCACTCTCAGCTTCCTCGAAACCTACAGAGATATACGGCAACCCTTTAACTCAGAAGACAGCAGCTCAGAGAAGCACACCATTGAAACACAGCTAACAATTTCAGTACCCTCCTTCTAACCACCTCTCCAGCAAGAACTAACAATAGCTTCTACAGCTTTTCCAAACAACGTTTAATATGAACGCTAACACGGGATTAATCTGTCAGCATATTCATTTTTGTGAGATGCCAAAAGCCCTTATTGCCCACCCAGTTCAGCACAAGTTGAATACATGATACACCTCATAAGGTCAGGCCAGAAGTCTACAGGGTTTTCTAAAAGTAAGAGGAACAATACAAATGCTAAGCAAGATTAGCAGAGGGGACACCAATCTGCCATTTGATATTCAAACGCCAAAGGTGTTTGAAAAAAGATTTCAATACTTGCATCTCTGTTTGGAAGCATCTGACAAAGCCACTTAATAAAATCTACTGGCCTGAGGAAACGTGTTTTCTTGCAGCATTACTCCTCTCCAAAATGACACAAAAGTGTAAGAACAGAGGCAGAGAACGGGTGGAGAGAGCAGTCCTGAAATCTTACCAAGAGTTAATAAAAAGAACTATGTCATCTCAGGAACTTGAAGACCACAGTAAGTGCTACCATTCCAGGAGCACAGCGCTAGGACTTCAAATCCAAGATAACTCCACTTCCTGGCCAGCGACCCATTTGCAGGATATCAATCCCACCTACAACTGCTGAATGCAGGACCCTTCCCAGTGCTACCAAATGAGGGAAAGGGGCCAAAGACCAGTGCGTGGCAGCCGTCTCTCCAGGTCTGTAAGCAACAGTTCACGGTGAAGATTTTTACCTTGGCAAACATTAGAAGATACAAATAATCTTCTTGCCCAGATACGGATTCTTTCCTATTTTCTTCTTCCTTTTGTTGTTGCTTTGTTCTTCTGAAATGGTTACAATTTCAGTGGCAGTGCTAACAGCAGGCCTAAAAACTACAAACATTAGTAGCATTAGTAAACAAATAAAGAATAAGATCTTGCTCATAAGCCAGCCCTAAAAGCTAATTCATTGCTTCCTATTCCAAATCAGTATGTGCTCACATCAGGAGTAAGCCTGGCACATCGTACTCGCTGGGAAAAATAATACACACATGGAAAAAGCACAAGACGCTCACTGGTACATGGATCAGTTAAAGATCTAAAACACAATGTCTCGACTAACTACATGCCTCAGTCATTACAGTAACAGTTTAAAGGAAAACAGAAATTGTTTCAATTACACATTCAACAGGAACAGGGAAGAAACAGTGTTCAGAATATTAGAAATCAGTTCCAGGACAAAAAGCTCTACCCGCACGCAAAGAACACATGCAGGTATTTTATTTATAAATAAGATTTTTGTACATACTATGTATTATAACAAAAATGAAGATGAGTTTTCTAAGCAGAAAACCTTACTGCAGCTGCACAGACAAGAGCACGCGCCTTAGCACACACCAAGCATCACAGGCACCTCTCCCAAGACCAATATCAAAACTGCTATGAAGACCCTTTCATCTGACTGCTGGCAAATCTTTCTCAACAGATGACGAGCTCGCTCTCCTGTCGTTGCACATGCATTTCAATATTCACCACCCCCTGGGCTGAACTGAATTAAGACTGAAGGAGGTTTTCTTTCCAGCAGTATGATAGAGGGACTTCTGCTGCCAACAGCAAATGTGAAATAAGAGTGCTGGGTGTGCCAAGCAGGGCACTGCTCTTGGGAGCCTTGACAGCAATGGCAGGGGATCCCGTGAGACTCTCAGAGGTACAGGCTGGGTAAAATGAATATATACCACAGGACAGAACAAACCCACAATGCTCAATTAGTTGCTAACTTCTGTTTCCAGAAAGCTGAATCAAAAAGGGACGTCACCAGAACCACCTACTTTGAAGCCCATTATGAACAGCTGAACCTCTCCTATGAAGTTCACACCCTGCTCTTTAGACGTCTGGATAAATTTTAGATCCAAGTACCAAAAAACTGAATTATGATTTCACATCTCTGATACAATTTCTTTCCAGCCATCACACACTGTAGCTGAAAAATATTTCCCCTTCTTTGTAAACTGCTTTGATTATAAGCACCATATAACATCTAGGGACATTTGGTGGCAGTGAAAGATCTCACAGCAAGGCTACCATTAAATCTTTCCTGAGAAACAAGGCAAGACATCTGGTTTACATTGTCTTTGAAATAATTAACTGATTTTTGCGTTACCAAAGTGAAAATTAATTTTATTCTACTGTGAGAAAGTTTGGGAAAAGTGGAAGTCTTTAGTAATCTTTATAAAAAAAAAAAAAAAAAAAAAGTAGTCAAGATTAGGCCAGACAAAGAGCCAGTTCCCACAAAAGGCATGATGGAGCTGTGCCAAATGCTTCTAAGAACAGAGCATTTTTTGGTTGTTTATTTGGAGCCAAATTTCTTATGCCTTCATTCTCTCTTTTATGGGTATTAATAAGATTTCCACATAAATCTGTCTCTACTTAGTCATCTTCACCACTGTCAGACTTCAGAGTCCTTCAGGAGGAAGGATTGCCAACACAAATGTTTATGATNGGGGGAGATGGGAAATAGCAGTGGTAATCAACTAAATGCATTCCTTGATTTGGTGTTAACAAATGAAAAACCAGCTACCATCTTTCTCCAATTAATATACATTCTTAAGACAGACTTCACACACTAACTGGAAATTTTACCTGTGCTTATCTGAAACTGCCTTTCTTTGATTCTTCTTCTACGTATTTTACAAGCCCTTCACATTCATAACACATATTATGACCAACGCATATCTGTCATCGATATATGGAAATTTCCTCCAAGGCACCAACAAATTTTTGCATTCAAACTTTTGCATTTAAAGCCAGGTAACTCTGTCATCCCTTAAAATCTGAGATAGCATCTCCATAGATTTAAAGTCATGGATGGACCTCTCTGGCTCAGCAAACAAACATCTAACCCCCCAAAAACCCGAACAAAACCAAAACCAACCAAACAAAAAATCACCAGATGCTCTTGAATCTGGTTGAAGGGAAAGAAGTGAGGTGAGCTAAGGAAAAAAATACATCACCAGACAAAACTGTAGTGTTTCTTGGGTGTCAGTCACAGACAGTCTGAAACAAATCTAACCCACCTATTTTACGTGTGGAAGCATAATCAGGTGTCTAAAGCCCACCCTTAACTTCTTTGGCCTGTCTTTCACGAGAGAGGAAAGGGGTTTCAGATTTGCTGGGCTAGAAGATAGGGAATGACGCTGGAATAATCAGCTCATTGATGTAAATATTCCTAGATCAAAAAGCAACATTTGACCATTCAGAAGTGTGGCACTAAGAAAGCTGTTAACTCAAAGCATGTGAGCATCAATATAATGACATTTCTCTTAAGTTTGCTTTTTATTAGATAAACACTTGGGAAAAAAAAAAAACCTACATACATCTAAGAAGTTAGATAGATAAAATTTCATTAAAAACATCTGAGATTGCAAATTCAAGCATTCAAAAGATAGCGTACAACATAATTATGCTTACAAACACTGATTCACTAGTTTAGATAGCAATCCATTAAGATCACAGGAAAGATTGAAAGCAACTTTCTGGGCTATCAAGTTTCTGCCTAAAGATCTGATCTCCTTAACCTGCTATTACGAATGATTAGGACAATCTGATCATTACTTTTATCTCAGTTCTAAAAACCTTAACCAAATGAAAGACCCAGAGGCCCCTAGGCCAAGTTCTCATGAGTACAATGAATGACTGTAAAGGAAGCTGTTTTGTCACTGGTCCCACTAGCTGAGGATTTTTTGGGCTGGGTTTAAATGCATATCAGTAAATTTTGCAATACACTGACTTCAGTTTAAAAAACAACATTTTCCTCAGCATCATGTTTCCACTTTCATTTGAGAAGAGGTAGACAGCAAATCAGAACATGAAATAAGCACATATATTCGCAGCTGCAAATTCCCTTCCATTAAGGAGTTGTACTAATTCATGGCCAAGAATTTTATCATTTTTGATCACAGATCAGTTGCAGTTTCCAAAGAATAATAAAACCTAAAGATCTAAACATGACAGCATGTCCAGGCATGAACACAGAATGTAAAATTCTGGGTTTCCAAAAAGTCTGCTCGAGTGGCAGATCACAGCCCAAGTCGGAAAATCTTAAGGTTAATCTTAAGGATCTTCTCTCTTGTCTATGTATAATACAAAAGGAAAAGAAAATTCTAGATCCAAGGACGATGGCAGCTAAAATATTGGAATGAAAAACATTGAATCTATGCCTCATAGATGATATGATCATCCCTCAACCCTGAATAAGAACATCACATGTTTCAGGACTAGATTTATACACCACACACAGCAGAAGAGAAAGCTGAAATAAAGATTGGATAGATTTAAGAGGAAGGAGATAGACAATCTGTCTTTACTACTACACTTAAAAATGTTCAAGAACTCTCCAAGAAACATTTGGGTTTGCCATCTCTGTCTCACCACATCACACGTATCCGGAAAGCTAGGTTTAGATGTCCTAAATTTCAGTTAAGCCCCGGTGCCTAGTATTTCCTATTAGCTGGCCCTGACTTCAAAGGTGCCTTGCCAAGAGGAAACAACAGGCTTGGATCTTCAAGCGGAATTTAAGCCGGAATATGTGCTTTAGTGCTGGCACCCCAGTCCATCTAATTGTTGCACTATTATCCCATGCTCCTCTATTACACCGCCTGACACAAACATGTCAAGCTTAGTAAGAATTAGCGTTTTGTATCCTGCAACCCAGAAGTCAGTTTTCAGTATCAATATGGCACAGACAATACTTCTCTTTGCCACTGAACAGACTTCTCAGTACAACGAGACACGTACAGAGCCAGTGCTGCCTAAAATAATCGAATTGTACACACCTATTGGTATACCTGCATGCTTATGGGCAGTACTAAATGTGTTTGTTTCTCCACAAGTCAGAGTAAAGACATACTCTGCAACTCTGAACAGAAGTCTTTAATGGAAAGGGCAGGGCTCCCCTTCCACCCTTACTCCCCTTTTAACTTCTGAACCGCTGGCGGAGTCTTCCTCGCAGCTCCGTTCCTCACAAGCACATGGGAAGTACAGCATTAAATCCTTTAATAGAAAATGTTTATTCATTTGCAGTTTTGTGTAATCAGTAGACAATTAGGACTACATTTAAGAATGGCACTTGCATATGAATTAAGCTGGTCTTAACAAAAAAATAAAAAAACCCCACCAAACCTCAGTAATGGCATATGAATTATGTTGCAACATTTCACCTCATACAGAATTCAGAATAAACAGAAATGTAGCAAATTCCAGGGAACTGTCATAATAAATAAGTTTTCAGAACTGTCTTAATAAATAACACATACTAACTAGTCCACAGCTTCCCTGAGAATAGGTACACAGCAGCAATAACATATCCATTACACATAACAGAGTAAGTTTTACCAGCTAAAGCTCATCATCCTTATCTGTAAAAACTCGAGTCGCCTATTAATTTCAACTGGTCTTATCACACTTCTAACCAGCCAGAGCTCCATGCTGAACAAACCCCCATTTATGCCCACGAGAATGACACCGGCTCAGGCTGCACAGGGACCTTAATAGCTCCTCCTGCCCAGCCAGCCCCGAGATCCACGCCACAGCTAAAGCTAGCAGCAAGTCAGTCTAAGCACCAGAGATACCACGTAAAGCACCTAAATGGCTTTGCACCTCTAGAACAGAGTTGTAGCACCAAGTTCCAGTTCGAATGTTGGAACGCATGCATTTGTAAGACCCAAGTATTTATTTGTTGATCAAAATCACTACTCAAGTATTTACAAATAAAAGAAGAAAATTTTTGGAAAACTTGGCACACACTTGCAAGTCAAGAAAGAAAAAGAAAGATTAAAACTATAACAAATCAGAAGTCAAGCAATGGTTACAGAGGCTGGCATATTAAGAAACGTGCCTGCCTGTGGAGACATCAGAAAATATTATTAAATATCCAGAGAGAATAGTGTCATATGTAACTCAGGCTGCAGACTGTGCTGTCAGAGTCAAACAAAGAATTCCATCCCTCTAGGCTAGAAAATACTAATTTGAGTGTGGATATATGTACACACACACGGATATGTATATATAAAGACATATGCATATATGTGTGTGCACACATCTATAAAAACATGCTACAAGGTCTCAGGTCACATTTCGAGCAGCACAACCAACATTAGCTTTGAATTACTTTCTTTAAAATGAGAAAGAGAATGGTTAGCTGTTAAAAAAAAAAAAAAAGCTCTCTGCAGATTTGTGTATGGGAACACACCCTGCTCCCACACTAACGATTGAACTGAAAGCATCAGCCTGTTACCCTGGGAGGACTGAGCACTCTCAATTGCCATTGAAGCCAGTGGAGGCAGGGAGGAGATTGTCAGTAATCACCACAAAAAGAACGTAAGAAAAATAGCATTTTTAACAAACCTTGACTTGTGCAATATAAATTTAAAAATATCACTGAACAACTGCCAGGAGAAGTTAAAGCTATTCATTGTCTCTCAAGAGTAAGATGCAGAGCTACATCTCAGCACAGGTATTCCTGTAACAACTCCAGCCACAGTTATCTTGCAATTATAAATGCACCCAAACACACTTAAGTTCCTTATCAACACAAAATACAGTGATCAGACCTTGTCAAGAGTAACCTGTGGTTAGCATCACCAGTAAAACTGAAGAGAAATGCACCCGAGAACTCTACCAGCATCCAACACTTTTTTTGCCACTCACCAAGCGAGTATCAGGGGAAGGATTTCCGTATTACCAATATAGAAATAGCCCTGTCTGCATTGGGGGGTGTGGGTATGTGGTGGAAATGAAGCAGCATAGTCTACTCTGCAAGGAAACCCAAGTTAGATCCGTTAGCTGGTGAGCTCTAACAGGCTACAATAAGGAGGGGGGGGGGGGGGGGGGGGG
>WAAD01010441.1:48055-64170 GCA_013389945.1 Fregata magnificens | reverse complement strand
AAAAAAAAAAAGAAGCCCCAGAAAAAAAATCGCAAATAAAAGGCCAGCGGAGCCGGTGGCAGAAGTTGCGAAGTCCTGCCGGGAGGGCGAGAGAGAGAGATCCGCGGGAGGGACTTGGAGGGAGGCTGCTTGGGAAGAGGAAAAGAGGAAGAGAGAGAAGGAAAGCGCTTCCCTCCTGAACGCTGCTGGGATAGCCCTTGAGTTTTGCACGGAAGAATCGAGTGATGTGAGCTTCCTCCGGCCGGGAGAGGAGGCTGCCGAAAGGCCAGAACCCAAGCGCGAACAGAACACCACACCAAAACGGAGCAGCGGAGCGGGGGTGTTGGAGGCGATAACGAAGCAGGAGGCTGCCGGGGAAGGGGCGGAGGTCGCCACTTTCAAAACGGCCGGACCAGCTCCTGGGGAAGGGCTGCGCCGGCGCTGCCCGCCCGGGNGCCGCCGAGGCATAAATCCGCCTGTCAGGGTGGGGGGCAATTACGAGGTCGTAAAAAAGTCAGGAAGATGGATGTTTATGAATGATTATCACTATTTTTGTTGGTGGTTTAATGGGAGACCCGAACTGGTATCCCAAAGCCAGCGGGCTACGGTCCTCCAAAGCGTTATGAATGCCTAGGCTGCGGCTCCATCCAAAACCCACTGCGTCCTCCCTCTAAACCTGCCTCACCCTCACCCCGAAGGGCTCCTCCGCCGGGGATCTGCTGCGTGCTAGGGGCTGACTCCGGCCCGGACCCCTGAGCTACCGAAAACTGCTATTTGCACGAGTGGAATCAGGTGCAGACTAAAAGTCCGTGCAAGATCAGGGCCTCCTTCTTAAAGCCCTGAGTCCCACCGAAGGGCATGGAGTAATGTATTTAGCACATAATAATACAAACCACAGAAAAATAAAATCACCAGCTGTGAAGTTACAGAACATTAAGAGTCAGGAAACGAACAGATTAGAAAAAAGAATTTCCCAGCCCTCTTCCCCCTTGCACGTCCACAAATCACTAATTTGAGACAGATTTATAGCCTTTACGTATTTATTGGTGTATCTATCTGGATATCATGCCTATCATCTAGGATCTGAGTATCTGAAAGGGTAGCATTAGTGAAGCATGTTTTGGATTTTTACTAGAAATGGGTCGTAAAAACTGAGTGTGTTTTTAAATAATAGTTTTCCAGCCTAACTATTATGGAATATGGATTTATTAGTCATTTTTATGTTTGAAGCTTGGTTTGAAAACAACCGAGATATTGTTAGCAAAGTTTGGCTCTGAGGAATGGAAAGCCTCTGTTTTTTTTAAAGGTTAAGGGTCCAGATTAAGAACAGCTGGAAAGGTTTACAGTTTATTCTGGTGAGACAGCAATCAGCAGGTTGCCATATACACCTAGAAAAACATGACTGGGTTCCATCTACCCCAAGCATCAACATCCCAGAGGCAGAATCAGGGCCCAGATAGTAATAATTGTATGACTCCTAACTCCTTTCCAGCTTTTTATAAATAAGATGCATCTCTTGGATATTTTTAAGTCTAGATGCATCAAAACAGAGTGCAAAGAAATTGATATTGCAATACTGGATGACAACACATGCAAGAGTTGCAGTTCAGATAAATCAGACCTTTGACCTAATCCTTCCTACCAAGTAACATTCACTTACATCTTAATTTATCTCCACTTTGTTACTTTGCAATCAGACTTACTGATATCAGAAATGTCGACACTTTAAATACAGTCATAAAAATTTAAAAAAAAAAAGCAGAACTAGAGGAATAAGCACTCCCTACCTTTATTTTTTGCTGCACACCCCCTTGAAATGTATATCACTTACATAGATCAAAGCAGATGATGGTCTATATTCCTTAAGCTAAAACATGAATTATTCACTTTAGATTAAAAGCAGCAGCATTTTTTTGGTTGGACGGATTCTAAGTTAGCGTAAAGATACTTGTATTCTTTGTAATAGCTGTTATAATAATGGTTTGAGCCGAATAACAAAGGTTTTTTTTCAAGAGTGTTTCAAACTCATTAAATGATTAAAACACATTTCTGAGCTCTGCCTGCCTGGGTCTCTGAGGTTACCTTGAGCCCAGCTGGCAAAGTGGGGTTTCCAGGTGTTAGGCTTCACCGAGGATCAGGGCTCAAGCCGTCAGTGGCTGAGCTTGCCTGAAGCTGGCAACTCTAAGCCAGAGGCAGCATCTTTCCAGTCTCACATGAAATGGACTAGACCTCCTCAAGCCATGTGCAACTTTCTGCACTGAAGTTTCTAGAATAAAGTCAAATTTTGATTATTTTTTCCTGGTATCTCGATTGCCACATCAGGGAGCTTTTAGATAACATGATGAAAGTCAAGGCTTGCAAAAAAAAAACTTCAACAGCTAGCATAAATGTGGTAATCTCTAGATTCCCTAGAAGCACGACTCAGACTCTTACCAATTCATTCTTCTGAGCACCAAGGTTGTATATTGAGCAGTACAAGGGAAGATGAACTTTGCTGTGCTCTCTGCCACGTGGGAGTTGATAAAATTACTTCTTCATGTTTCTGAATTAAGCAATGTAATTGTCTCTTATTCACCTGCTGATTAAGGGTGTTTTGAGCATTTCAGTTGTGAAGATCAAAAAGGCATCAGTCATGTAATTTTGGCATCTCCATCAAAATCAATAGCGGGTGGGAGAACGTGGTAGGTGATGAGCTAAACAGAAAGTGAGTTTCACAGAAGATGAGAAATATTGACCGTTTAGGAGACTTCCCATGCAGAGACACACAAAAAGAAGTGGGGGAAGGGTGTCGGTGTTAGTTGATTCTTCAGGACACGATTCCACAAGACTGGGCTGTCTACAGATGATAGGTACCTCTTAAACAGTATGTTGAACATATAGTTACAGTCACCTGAAAATCCTATTTTCCTTGTCTAGTAAAGAGAAATTCTGTGAAGGCAGACTCTACCCCTGCAAGTAGTGAACAGCTCAAGACTTCACTGAAGTTCTGGGGATGTAGGCTTTTCAGCAGTTGCAGAATCGGGATCCTTTTGATGAACAGACATCTATAATAACCCAAAGAAAATGAGAACAATTACATACGATAAGGTCATTGTAGAAATGTGCTGGAGCAATATCAGCCATTCACCAAAGAAACTGCCACTTGCAGAAGATTGCGCTGTAGTGAAAACCTAGCAGTACTATTTTCCATTTGGAGAGCAATCTTCCATGGTAATGGTAGAGATTTCTTAGAGACTTCAAAGGAGGCAAACCCGAGAAGTTTCATGGTTACCATCACAGAAAGGTCTGGAAGAAAATAAAGGTGAATGTCCAATTAAGATAAGAAAGTCAAAATAGATTTACCTGAAAGAAGCAGTTTGCTCTGGACAACAAAGAGCAGGAGACGTAAGGAGGTTTGGGACAGCTGACTGTTCCCCAAGATGTGACTGTCTGTCTCAGAATCACTTCATCCTTAGTAATCATGGGGTCTGCTGTCATTTCTTGATAAAGCAACCTATCTTTTCTCCAACGTTAAATGGTAAATTAGTGGAGAAGATGAAATGCGTTTTATTCATTACTATGTCCAGAGGTCCTACTCTTATCTAATCCACTCAAGGGACTTTTCACGAAGCATCGATGCAGAACACGTGATTCTCCATCTAAATGGGGAAACAATGGCTTCCCTGACTATTAAGGAAAGGAGGAAAGATTTCATAACAGAACTGCTTAGCCCAGCTATACAGATCAGACAACCGCCATTTGTTTGGTTTGTCCACACTTCCCTACGGTCTTTTCTCATACCACTGTTGGTTTGCGGTCACAGTAAGTGGGCCACAGCTGGTCTGGGAAACCACAATAAACATGTACAGGGCCGTATTCCATAACAGGTTACATGGACTGTCCTCCCAAAAGTAATACAAGAAAATGAAAGTCCCAAATCATGCAGAAATGCTGTGATGAAGCTGAAGTGAGAAGAGGCTCTTCTGGGGGTAAAGAAGCAGTAGAGAAAATCAAGCAAGTTCCACGCCATGTCGTACTGGAGAGTGCCGTGGGAGGAAAGAAAAATAGAGATGTTCTCTATGACTTGTTCATCCAGTTTCACCTGTATCACTCTTGGTCTATACTGGAGGTGATTATTCATTTATTTTGGTAATTTTTGTCTCTTTTGTCTTCCTTGTAATTAAACTTTTCTCACCTTCTTATGACCGTGCACAACGTGTGTGGATAATTCTGTATGAATTTTTATAATTCCACTGAATATTAGTTTACTGCATAAAGTTAAGTTTGCCTAATTTGTGAAATACACTGTGATTAAAACCTATACGTGATGGTAATGTTCTGGATTTTATTGACACTTTTCTCTGTTAGGATCTCAACTTATTTCACAAACATTAATGAATAATTCACACCACCTCTGTTTAAGTCATCTAAATCCTCAGAAGTTTAGGTGATGACCAGTAGGTTGCATGACAAATTTATAGATGTCTGTCTACTGGAGCACTTAAAAATATGCTTGCTTTTAAACATGAGCATTTTTTCTGACTTCAGTGGCATTTCACAAAGAATATCACATGACATTCTATTTAAAGTTTTGAAAATGATAAATTTGTCATGTAACTCAGAAAGCATTCAGATTATTCGGCAGTAAAAGGTTTTATCATGTGAGTTGTCTCATTGGTTCAATAATTTTGATAGCGAACGTGACATTGAAACATATTTACTGTATGAATTAGATTTTTTTTTTTAATACCATTTTTCTGCAGGGAAATAGTAAATAATGTTATTTTGGGGTTGGGTGCAGGCATGCTCACAACACCCACACTGCGTCTGCTTCATGTAATTCACATTTCAAGGTTTTCTTCATAATGGAATGACTGAGGTATGTAATGAACAAAAATGAAGTCCTATATTATGGAAAGCATCCATTTGACGACAAATACCTTCATCAAATTTATTCATTCCTGAAAATTTCCATTGCCTTTCATGGTGGTATGCATAGAAAGAACTACAATTACCGTATTAGGAAAACAATTACAATATTCATGCATTGTAAAGAGTGGGCTGTGATTCAGATTTTGCTGAAGTATAGAAGTGAGCTTTTCAGTCTCTGAAAGTCTATTGTACTTTCGTTAGAGGCATTTAAGAAAGTACAGACTTTATATTTCAAAATAAGTATTATTCAGAAATGAATGGATTACTTCTAGCTTACTAGAATGGTCATGCTATAATGAAAGAGTAAAATTTTGATTTCGGGAAGGGAAGGGTGTGACTGGACCCTTTTATAGAGTATCTTTTGTAGCTTTTGTATATTATTTTTTGTCTATGTATCTTTTGTCGATACACGTGTGTGGAATATTGTGCTCGGGTGGATTCCCAGGGAAGGTAATGCAACCTGCCTACAAGGTTGGGGTAATATATTCAGGGATTTCTTCCCTATTTTAAATGCAAACCTCCACCTAGCTTTAACTGCGGGGAAGTCACAGGATGTTCATCACTGACACATAATTTTAACAGCTATTAAAAATACAATGTATTCAATGGTGCCCAGGAAGGGAAACTAGTTTTCAAGGAGTGATACCATTTTATCACAACTGAGAGTTCACATTTTGCATCGGTTTTTACTGCAATATTGAACATAATGCCAGTCTACAGAAAATTAATCACCTGTGCTTTTGCCTCTGCATATAAACAATACTTTAACAACATACTCTCCTGGATATACAAACCTTTGATATACAAACAAGTCATAGAGCAGGTAGACCTATGGGAAAATGAGGTATACTGAGGCAGGCAGAAATCCTTAAAAAAAAAAAAACCCTTTCTTGTGAGGGCCCTGAGTGCAGCCCCCGTCTCTCCCCCAGGGTCTGGCAGGAAGAGGTCCATTCCCACTGACATGCACCAAACCTCATCCGCACAGGCTGGCTCTCTGAGATGCTGCTGCTGAGTATTGCCTGTTTTGGAAGGTAGAATGCAAGTATTTTTAGCAGTGTCTTGTTATTTCTGAAAGAAATATGATATAGATCACAAGCAGTCTGTCTTTTTTTTTTTTAAGATGGTAATCGGAATTAATAATATTAGAATGATTGTCCCAGACATTTGGTTTGCTAATTTTTGCTAACATTAGATAATTATGCCATAAATTTCTCTCTCTAATACATGTAGGTTCAGGAAAAAAACCCTGAAGAAATGCTGTATGTTACAGTTTTCAAGCTGCCTGAAGTACTGGTTTTGAAGGCAAATATTCAACTCCTTTTAAAAGTAATAATTACAAGTACTTCAGCTGTTTGATTCAAATCTGAACATGACCCTCTGTTTATTTTATGCATCAAATGGTGTTTAGTTTCCTGATAGCTAGGTTAAGGTTAACTCTTCCACTATTCCTTTTTTTTTTTTTTTTTTTAAATTAACAGGCAGGTACTCCTAGATATGCATGATTTTGAGTTAACAAACTGTTCATTCAACAAATTTAAGTAAGTGGATACATAAATGTTTGTAGGATGGGGCCTTACTTCCCATAGGCTTTCATTTCACTGTAGTATCCAGCTACTTGGCCTGTAAAGACCAAGTATTCTCTTGGACTTTCTCTTAACCTATTTTTTTTCTGATGCTTAAAAATACTCTGCATAAGGTACAAGAAGGTCACAAATTCATCAAACAGGAATTTCAGTGCTGCTGCTGAGCTTGCCTCTTTAACATGGCCTGTTTTGTGACAGTCCTGGGAGATGACCCTGAAAAATTGTGTGACGTTTACTAACATGCGCTACTGTCTTTGGTGCCAGTTCCACTTTGTCTTGTGTCCCAGAGCTCACGCTACCAAAAATGTTAGTAAACAACTATTATTTTTAAATAGTTCTGTATGTACACTAGGTTTTATGCTTTTTTTCCCTGGTTTTGTGATTTATAACTGTATACACAACCTCTTGACAAGGCACCGTAGGAAATGGGACAGAATTTTTCAAAGCATCTTTTCCTAGTAAGACAAACAAAATACATTTCTGCTTAAATAGCTGAGAAACAGTAATGTAGGCTGAAAGTAAGTTTTAACTAGTGTATTCCAAGCAAAATGACAAATCTCTCAGGGTAAAGGGATGCTAAGAATGAATACTTGTCCTACTGATTAGCCAAAAAAGAAACTTATTTCATCGAAATAATTCTCACTTGACATGTAATGCACGCAAAGTTACAGGCTCATTAATGACCTACTAATGACAGTCTCCCTCTGAGTCGTGTTAGGAAGCTGCTTTTAGAGTGGAAAAAATTGTAAGAGCAAAGTCTTAAAATAACATGCAAGAAGCACAAGATCTTAAACTGATCGGGGATCAAATTGTTGCAGTTAGATAGGTGTCTAAAGATGCAAAGAAGTAGGATTTTCAAAGACGTTGTTCATCTTCAGGTGCATCCAAAAATTCTTCAGCTACCCCTACAGACCTCTGCTTCCAATCTAAACCAGGTGCCTAATGTTTCACTTCTGGGCATGTCTAGGAGACTTTCAGTGTCAGCAGAGCTGAATTCTCCATGTCTCATTCATGCCTGGCAGGATCCACAAGCACAGTTCCTCCACCTGTATCACCTGAGGAAGTGTATCCCAGAGGCATGTGGTAGGCACATGTAGTGGGTTCCCAAAATCACTAGTCACAAAACGTGGAGTGCTGGGTAGCAAATTCTTCTCATTCTTC
Organism: Fregata magnificens; assembly: GCA_013389945.1. NCBI lineage: Eukaryota > Metazoa > Chordata > Aves > Suliformes > Fregatidae > Fregata > Fregata magnificens. The sequence goes on along the minus strand of WAAD01010441.1, from coordinate 56,536 downwards.
AACAGAGTGCCTTAAATTCCTGGCTACGGAATATTTTGTTAATCTTGCAAACTTTGTTGATGAATCTGTTTCACTTTGCATAAATAAATAATAAAAAAAAACCCCTGTGGTAAAAAGAGAGAAGCAATGAGTACGATTCTGCAGCCTTGTGGCAGGGACATTCACTGAGGGGCAGAGACACCTGGACCCCAGCCCCTGTTCCAGAGGCTGGTTTATATAAGATTTATAATGTAAATGTTGAATATAAGATAAAAATATATTTAAAATACATAAAGCAACCACCGGAGCAGGGACAGGCATCTCTACTCCTCATGAGTATCCCTACTTTTTATGGTTGCCAGCTTCTTTGCCTACGTGAGCTGCACACCCAAACCTTCATATGGCTGGAAGCCACAGTATACATCCATGCCCTGTATGCTGGGAAGCAGGGGGAAGCAGTAGCTCTCAGCAGGGGTTAATTGTGGGTCTTCAGGAATTCCACCATCCATTACTGGATCAGACTGCATTAGCCATGCAGTTGGGCCCTAAATCAGTGTAGTAATGTCATTTTCAGTAGCCTGGGCTGCCAGACTCCATCCCACAGAAATTCAGATTACTCCACAACCCATTGCACCTATTCACAACACCAGAGCTAATCACACAACCAAGATGCTCCTAGAAACCATCCTTGACCTGCTCAAGAGCTGTACATGGTTCAGGGCTGTGTGAGCCTCTTCTCAAGAGGGGGAGTTCTCTATTATTTTCTTTTGGGTTAGAAAAGAACTTCTAGCCACACATCAGTGATTAAGGCAACAAATTTTTTCAGTAGTATATAATATAAATGTCAGTGTTTTATATGTAATCATGCTGTCTTTCAAAACAAAGAATGCTTAATTATTTCTTGTAAGTTGGCCCCATTTCATGTCGGAGTGGGAGGGGGGTGAATGGCCTCCTCCACAGCTTTTACTACAGTCTAGTGATTAAGGCAGGATACATGAAGGTGTGAGAGAGGTCTGGGGTCGAGAAAGGAAATTAAACCCTGTTGATTATGCCTTTTGTTCTGTGACTTTTCAATGTAAAATCCAGGAGCCAACCCTGAAGAAGGTACAAGAAGCCAAGATTTGCTTTCCCCCTTTTCCCTGCTCCCAGGAGTGTTCCTTCTTTACTGGGCTGCTGCAGAATCATACTTCCTTGCTCACTGTCTGTTGGGCTTTGTGCATCCCTCATGTTGTAGCTCCCTCTTGGGGATCTAGTCCCAAGTGACTAAATGAGAAACAAATATGTCAAAAATATATGTAAAATAATTCCGACCTTTGAGGTTAAGTCTCACTGAAAGCTATATCTTGTAATGACAGTTAGACTCATGAGCGTTTACAGGCTCTTTTTGAGAATGTTATCCTAAATCCTGAAATCTTGATATTTTTAATCAGTTCCTTTTAAGCACAAAGAGGATATAACTAAATCTAAGATGATCTAAATGCATCCATTTTAATATCAGGTTGTTTCATGTGTTTAAATACCATCTCCCCTACTGCCACCAAAAGGAGCAAGTGACTTTATCCATCTCTAAGACTGCTCCTGTGTAGTATCAGAACATTTACAGATATTACGTAATGTACATGTACAGATATTAATGCTGCAAGATCTCACACCTGTCATGAGATGATTTTAATGGGAAACTGAGAAATTCACATGTATGCTCAAGCGGCTTGCAGGCTCACACACCACAGCGTAAGATTTAGGCATGGTGCAGGTGGGTTTAACCCCGATAAAATCAAGGGAACTGCATATTCCCATCTCAAATCTGAACTGACTCACACAGCCGTTCATATCAGTACAAGAACACAAGAATTTTTAACAGCAACTTTGTGGAGCTTAATGAAATTCATTTCCTAGTCACACTAACTCCTTCAATTTATTTCCAGGTCTAATACAGGAACCATATGGAGAGAGGCACAGAAAGATAAGTAGGCATTGCATGCCATTACTCACCATCTGTTTACACAAGCCGTGCTGAGCCGAACAAGGAACGGGTCACGGATCCAACGACATTCACAGGTCAGAGTCCGTCTAAGAGCCAATATGGTCTATAACAGTATCTGGCTGCCAGGGAATGCATGGGAAGGTTTTCCTGGGGTTACCGTGCGAGATGAGAACAGCAAGTGGTCGACTGGCGAGGGAGGAGCAGTGGATGAAGATAAGTAAGTGCCTGAGAAGTGAAAGCCTGTGTTGAGAGAAGGGATAAAAAGTGAATGAGTGATATAGGGGTAGATGGTAAAGGCATAAGTGATACGGCAGCGGAAGATGCTGACATGCAGTTTTTTATTGCAATACAAAGCCCTACATTTACTAAGAGTTGGAGATGTTGCCCTAGGTTTCATAACCTTATAATGTAATATTATTCCAACTGGCATTTTATCGGTGAGACCCTTTCTCGGCATAAGTTATAAAAATATAAATGTATGTTAAATCATATGGCATGCATTTACCGAAGATTTATAGACGAATTTATCCAATGTAGAGCTGTGTTCTCAGAAAACCTGCCCTGCGCTTTCCTGCACCTGCAGAGAGCTGGGAACGGGAGGATAATTATGAGCATTGAGAGTCTAAGCCAGATGTTCCAGGAATGGAGAAATTTCATCTTTGGTTGGCTGGCCTCTAAAGGCAGGAAAACAGAGAAAGGAAGTGTCCATGTTTGAGCTGGCATGTGCCATGCAAATCCTTGCCTAGTCAGCGCCAGGCCTCTGCTGCTGGCAGCCGGCCGCCATTGTGCTCTTTGCCTGGGGTTATTGCCACAGACCAGGCTAGTGCAAAGCCAAATACAGAATGTACGGGGACGGCTGAAGTGTTAAAGGAAATATGGTTGTGAAATAGGAGCGCATGCAAATGAAGGGAGTACAAGTCTTATATGATATACTAACTTAACACCTTCCACAGTGCATTGCTTCAGAAAGAGTCGGTGTCACTTCTGTGCTTGGATCACTTAGACTTATGCATTTTAGCTTCTTTATCAGAAGTAGTATATAAGAAAATATTCAGCAGGTATGTTTACGTCTTGCATTTTTGTGTTTTGTTACCAAGATGATTCATATGTTTCTTTTTAAGCAGAAGGAACTAAATAAAGGTTAGTCGCTATCCATAAAATGACCGACTTTGGACTTATGTTTTTCCCAGTGTTGGAAACATCCATTTTCACTTCCTGTCAGCATATTAAGCAATACCAGTAAGGCAGTCCTGCTTACAATTTAGAGCAAGAATTTCCACCTCAAGACAGCAGCCTTAATTCTTAAAATTATACATTGTAGATTGAGAAAGAGAATATATTCTAAATCATACATTTCAAACACTTTTTTTCAGTTCCTTCTCTTAAATTTCGTTTCAGAAGAGCAACTTGGATACACAGTCAGTTTAATAATAATAAAGAAATCTTTGTCAGCCACTTCCAACTCGTTTTTCATTAATTCATGCAAAACTGTCAAAGATGTCAGTGGACTGCAGTGCTCAATTTCAGAGAGGTCTGAAGGAGGAAGGAAAGCATTATGGCAAATGTACTATTGAAAACAGAAATATCTCAACTGAATTGCACAGAGAGGCATTTTAAGATTAAAATAACAAACACTCAGAATTAATGAAAATGCCCAGATGACGCAGCAGTGACAGGCACAGAAATGAGACTGTTATGAAGTTAACGTCTGGTTGGTATGTGTTCTGACAGAGTTCACGCTTTTCACTCTAATGTGAAAGATGAGGACTTCTTTATTTTCTATTCTCCACTGATGAAACATCACCAAGCGATCACAGTGCAAGTTCTGTGACATGTAACTATCCAGCCTTTGGGTGGAGAAAGACCCTTCTATCCCAATTTGGACAACTACTTGGGTTTTGACTGTGGGATACCTGATGCTGGAGCCGTGTCTAGAGTCTCCACAACACCGCATCCCTATCCATATATCCCTTCACTTCTCAGACATATCCCTCACTCCACACATTTGAAGGAAGGCTTAGAGGATGGCCTGACAAGCTGATGTCACTTGTGTCTCTACCAGATTCTTCCTCCGCTCACAGAGAAGGTCAATGAGCCACTTTGCAGAACTCGAGTAATTTACTGAGGGCAGCTGCTGTGGTCAACAGCTGAACTGCAGATCCTCCAGCAAGGGCAACTGAAGGCACACAAAGATGTCAATGAGAGAGGCAATCCCTTAAACACCTTGGTTTTCATTTTTTACAGGCTTAATTTAACCAAATGAACAAAGGGGTATCTATCAGTACTGCTGTTAGTAGTTGTGGTGGCCTAGTTTTTTTGGACAGGTCTTTGTTTGTTGTTTTCTTAAGTAAAAAAAGAGCAAAATCAAAAGTTTCAGGGAGGTGAAAAAGACCAACAAAGGCCATTTCTTTGCTTCAGGATTAAGGGGGAAAAAGCCTGAATGATTGATTAAGAGAAAGCTTCTGTGAAATAAGGGAACAACAAAGATGCACCATGGACTGAAATCCTTTCCCTCAGGATCATGCTTCATTAATTAGCACTGCTTGAATAACCATTTTTGAAACAAATTTAGGGGATATTCTAACTTTACTTTAAAATCTGAAAATTACTTAGATATCCTTCCTCAAGCTTGCTTTATTGTAAGTTCATCACCTCTATAGAAGTTCTCAATAAGACATAGATAACCAGCACTACTTAGTTTGATCTTCTTTGTTTCAGTTGCACACAGAGTCTTGCAGGTAGGCAGTTTTACCTCCCAGGTAGCTGGTTCTCAAGAGCCCAGGATTTGGATAATTTCCCATTTCTGAGTGATGAACATTGTGAAGAGTTAGTTAGAAGAGGTAACATGTTTTATCTCCTACCTGGTGCCTGTTTGTGGAGCAGATTAGTTGTCCTGCTGGAGTTCTCATACAATAACTGAAGATGGGAGTTTGATTTTAACTGCGACTCCTGTGCCTGTGTAGCAGCGTGGTGGGGCAGAAGCGACAGCAGCAGCAGGCAGGCAGACAGGCAGGCAGCAGCAATGCTCCCATGCTTACCCAGCCAGCAGGAGAGATGCTTACATCCAATGGAATGCATGATGGCTTCTTGCAGACTGCTGATTTCAGTGTGTAACTAAATTAAATACAAAATCACAGGCCCAAATTTGGGATTTAGTCTGTTACATTATTTAAAAATTCCTGTCAAATTTGGAAGCTGCTGAACATACTCAGTGCTGTGTGGAAAGTACCCAGAATCAGGTGAACCAGAGCCTGGACTGCTACAAACTCAGAACCTGAGCCAGATCTGCCAAGTTTCACAAAATGTTTTAATCAACTTTGACTCTTTCACAACATTTCTAAAATTTTAGTTGCACCTCCTCTAATTAGCAATATCTCACCCTAAGAGAGTGAGTAATTTTTTTTTCTCTTAATAATTGTTTTCATTTTCTGTAGTATTTTTCTTGGTTTTAGAACAACATGAGCAAGGGCTCCACCCACACTTCCGTTCATTGCTGGCTAAATGAACCTTCATGCCCAAGTGAGTTTTGGAGTCAAGCCATCCCCACTCATCCTACAACTTCAGGAAAGACCTGATCATCTTGATAATCTAGACAGGATGAACTTGAATGGCTTTTAGAGTACTGAATGTGCAGAGGTGAACCAGAGAAGGCAGAAATCCATCATCATATTAGGTAATTCAAGTTGCAGAGGGACAAAAGGCATTAATTTAGAATGTGTGGTTCCCTCAAAGGGAAGATACATTAGCAGGGGACTAAAACAGGAGAATTAGAGCTTAAAACAGAGAACAATTCCTCATTCATAAATACAGTGCAAAATAAAAATCACTAAATAAGATATTGGTTTGCTCACCAATGTTTGGTGGCCATCACATGGATGATGCATGGTTTATTCCTTGTAAAGTATTGCAGTGATTTAGTTAATTTCTGTCTTTACTAAATAATATTAATATTGTTAATATTAGTAGTGGAGAATAGGTGGGTTTTCTTTTGTTGTGTTAGATATTCTTTTCATAGAAAAGTCATTTTCTGGTAAGGCTGTAGTCAATGTCTGACCATTTGCTGGTTTTAAAACTCTTGTAAGTGTTTTTGATTGGTTATGAAGTATAAATTCCCATGTCACAGCAGTTAAATGCTGTACAACTAATATCTGCGCTGATATGGTATTCTTTGTAACTTTATTTTTTCACTTCTATTTTCTCCATTTAGAGTTGGAGTTTGTAAAATATGTCAAGAACCTTCAGTCTGAGGGGGACTGTAAGTTTAAGTTATCACTGCTGTATAAATCCCATTCACAGCAGCATTTAAAGATTGCTACTTTAAATTGAACCTGGGTGAAACGCAGTCTATTTGACAACTTCTGTGCATTTTCAAAACCATGTACAATAGAAAAAAAAAAAATCTAGAGTTGTATATTTCAAACAACCAGACTTAACTGAATGCTGGGCCAGTGTATAGAAGATCCACACACAGGGAATGCAGCAAATGTCAGAAGGCTGAGACCAGAGAATCCACTACTCCACAAATTTCTTCTCCTTTCCATAACCATAATGCAAGTACATGAAGACATTCCAGAGAGTTTCTTTGCTCTATAGCTTCAGCATCTAGACCAAGTACCCAAACTGGGCACTGGCTACGGATCTATTCCAGAGATCTGAAATGCAGATCAGAAAATTTTATTTAATTTTTAAAAATGTCAAGGGTTCACTCACAATATGTTTACTAATATCCTTAGAGCTTAAGCCTTCATCTTTGCATCTTATTTTCCTCTAGCTAATCATGAATCTTTGTATTAACTAAAATATAGCAATGAAACTTGTCAAGAACCTATACATCTAAAATGTAGAAGAGACACCTTGCTTTTGCCTCTCAGATTTTACAAATAAAAATTCTTTCTGAGAAAGAAACAGATTCTGGAAAGAAAACAAATCACATCCTAAACTTGCATACTTTTTGAACATAACTGTGCTGGTGCAAGACACAAGAACATCAGTGCTACTAGAGCTTTTGGAATTTTTCACATAGTGTATCTTTTTAGAAAGTGAAAATTATATGTCTCATGGAAAAAATGTTTTATCTATTACTTAAGAAGAAGAAAATCAGGTTGTATTTTGTTTGATTCAAAGAATAAATTAGACACAATTTATTTTAAATGAAATCTGCTTTACACAACTATACATTGAATCAAATTTAGGTTCTTCTTAGGCAAAATGAAACAACTGTGAAGTTGCTCAAAAGCTGATTCTGCAAAGAATATCTGGGCTTACATTGGAACAAAACCTAGGCATTTTAGTTCCCCTTTTTCCTTTTCTCTGCATTTATTTGCTGTAGACTGTGATGTCTTTATGATGGTAGCATGATTCTGTATTCCTCCTAGAGGACTTACTGCAATGTCATTCATATTTGAATAGAATATTTTAGCAATATAAATAATACCACAATAATTACAGAAGAACTTATTATTTAAAACAGGACCTTATGTAGGAGGAAAGTAACAGTTTCAGTGATATTGCTAAAAATAACTGCACTGCAGTATTCTACAGGTCCAAAAGAGATGAGTCAATCTTGGAGTGGAGAGTTCAGCCCTTCCTGTCCATGCATTGGATTTAAGCCTAAAACCAAACAAAACTGTGACTTGTGAGGTGGTTTTGATTTCATCCTGTAGCCAGCAGCTGGGTCTGAAGCATAGTCAAAAATTGCCCAAGTCTATCAGAGATGTTTTAAGACAATCTCTTAAATGAATCTGGGCCATTTCAAATTCATAATGAAATCTTAATCCAAACAAGTTTCATACACAGCTGACACTAATCTAAACACAACTGGTAAAGAAAGAAAAATAGGTATTTCAGTCTCAAAAGTGACAGAATAGTTACCTGCAAAGCAAGAAACACACAGCAGTGATGGATCAGGAAGCTATTAACTGGTCATAGTAGGTATGGTTTAGCAAGCTGAATTTGGCATCTACTACCACATATCATTGCCTTTATTTTGAGCGTAATGTACAAAGGAAAACTTTGAAGAGATTACTATGGATTGAAGACCAGCTTAAGTGCAATGTGGTACTTGAGCAAACAATGTAAGGATACACCCATACTCTGGATATCATTGTTATATTATCTTATGGAACAACTGAGGAGGCTTTGCTAGAGCATTGAGAAACTGGACACTGTTTCCCACTTAGTGAATATGTTTTACTGAATGATTTTAGTTAAAGCATCCCTCCGGTAACAGTAATTTATTTGCATTCCTAAGCATGCTTGCAGGTACGTGTAATGGGACACAGGCTGTTAAGACAGATATTGCAGTAGGTGTTAATTCAAAGTTTAAATCACAAAAATCTATAATACAAAGACAAAAATCTTTCAAACAGTCACATTTGTAAAGCTAGTGAGTTAATAAGCTGACTGAGACTTGCTTCTGACAGGACCAGTACATTATATTCAGATACACTGGCACGATTAAGTCTGTTGGGAGTCTAACAGTCTCTGAGAATGTTCAGAGTGACATTTGGGATAACAGG
>WAAD01010441.1:13024-44874 GCA_013389945.1 Fregata magnificens | reverse complement strand
CATTAACACTAATTATTTTTAGAACCAGTTTTAAAAATGAAATGGTGGGGAGAAGAGGGAGGGAAGATATCGCTCCTGGCTACTTGAAATAAAACAAGCTTTTCAGACACATGGCCACTGTTGCCATTTTGCCTCTTAATATTTTATATAAAACAGATGCTTTTTCAGATACTGGCCAAAATCCAATCTAGCATAAAGCAAAAATCATTTAGGCTATTCAATTTTGAACATATTCTTTCAATATTTAGTTCTTTATCTTGCAAATACATGTATGGAACTTCTGCGTATGGGCAGGTTTACTGAACTGCATACTTAACTGGATCAAGATAAAAATATTTACATACCTATATGTACATAAATGTATGTATGTATAGACACACATATATACATGCATATAGATGCCTTGGTAGATTATGTATGGAAACTCATTCAAGCTACAATTTTGGTAAGCATAAACTAGGCCCTCAGTGAAAATGGAGCGGCAAGGATATTTAGACTTTCATGAAACAAAACAAACCGCACTGATGGTTTACATTATCCATATTTCTGATTTAAAACCCAGCTTTTTTAGGATGAACAAGCTAATGAATTTATGACTCGTGTGATCAGGTTAGGCTATATCATATCTTTCACATTATTAAGGCTTGCTTTCACAGTTGGTGCTATTTGTTTGACTTATTGATTAGCATAACTTTCATTAAAGTTTCTGAGTATTTGGAGGATGTGAATAGATTTAGAATTTTATTGCTGCTTCAAGAAGATGAAGAAGTTGGACTGTTGTTTTCTTCTAAATTAGAACAGAATTATCCTGCTAAGTTATCAAACTCTGCATCACTTGGTATGCATTTTAGATTCACTAGTTCCTTTAACGGTTCCTTTAAGGGGAAATCCAAGTTGAATCCTGACTATGAAAATTTAATTTCTGGGAAGTTCTCAAAGACCATTCTGAGGTTCGTCGCTCAGATTAAGAAAGAATATTTTAATTAAACTCTTTTCCCATGCCCACCATTCATAAGAACTCCAATGTGGCACTAAGGGATCTTCCTAGAAACAACCAGATATTGATTTTGAAATGGTTTAACATTAATGTTTAAGCTTACAATATAGGAGGGTGGAACTCTCTTAATTATAAAAAACTTGTAAAATTATGGTGTTTGTGGTTATTCCCAGAGAGTGAACAAGTGTTGAAATTAAAAGCAAGTAAGCACAGAATAATTACTAGAGACTCCACCAAAGTGCTCAGGCCTACTGAATTTATTTAAGTCTTCTCTCTTCTAGACAGGCACATACAGAATAAGAAAATACTTAGTTAATATGAGAATTAAGCACATGCAAACCTGATTTTTCTGGGCAGAGACAGCATTACTAGTGTCCTTAAACGGACACATATTCTGAAGTGTTACATGTAATTGAGAATTTACAAAAGAATGTTAGCAAGTAGAGGAAAAAAACCTCAACAAAAGAACTGAACAAAGGGAAAGAGGAACTGTGAACCAAGTTTACATATATTTAGTGAAACAATAAGGATACTTCACATTTTTAGAACGTTGTTTCTGCTACTCCCTCTAGAGAGGGTACAGATTTTTCAGTTAAGAGTCGAAGACTATTTGAAGATGTTTCTTGCTATATACTTTGAAATACACTAATAAACAGTTAAAGGTCATTAAAGGAGAACATATGTAGTGAATAGAATAAGTGGCATAAGAAGAAACAATTTTTTTGACCCATGTATAATATAATCTTAAAACCACTGGAGGCAGAGCTAGCTATTGTCTGTATAACATCCCAGCATTTTATGGAAATATATCCTACAGATTTCAGAGAGACTTATTTTGTAGAATCATAGAATCATTTAGGTTGGAAAAGACCTTTAAGATCATCAAGTCCAACCGTAAACCTAACACTGCAAAGTCCACCACTAAACCGTGTCCCTAAGCACCACGTCTACACGTATAGAATCATATATCCTTATGTATAAAGATACAATAAGGATCATAATCTAAAAATAGCTTCTAGTTTCTATTTCTTCTGTTATTCCTCAGATTCTAGTTCATGATTACAAGATATCATTTGTTGAGAAGTTTCAGAATCTTTCCAAACTTCCAGAAATTAGGCATCTCCAAGGAGGAAGGTGGTTTGGAAAAGTTTTCCTGATATTCATTGGGGTTTCTCAATTAAGCATGTGATATTCTTAATGAAGTCAATGAAAGTCTCATTCATCTGCCCTGTAGCCCAGTTTTTTCATCCTGGTCCCTGTTAGCAGCATAGAATTATGAAAACACGTGTCTCCAGTGGTGGTCAAAGCTATTCTACAATTACTATTAAACAATCCAACAGAGCAATACAAAATATGGCAGTCAAAGGCCAAATTCACTGCTGCATGTAAATAGTAGATTACTATTTAAAATGTTAGCCCTTGTCTAAATAAAGCTCTAATTTTACTCTTCCTTGGACAGCTATGTCATGGGCATAAGCCGTGAGAGCCACCCGTTTTGAGAAATAAAGTCAATTTCTAACCTCTTTACAGGTTTCCCACCATCCTCCAAATGACAAAGTCATTATTCATGATTGTTTTCAAGGAGAGTAGCCTTTAACAGATGTATAAACAGTTACTCTAATCTTATTTACTGGCAATAGAGATAAGTAGCACAAATTTTTCTCTGAGACACGCTCTTGTATTTCTTGTGCTTAGTCTCTTGTTAGACAATCACAGAATGCATTATTAGAGAACTGGGCAGAAGATATCTAAAATGAGATAATAAATTTTAGCCATTAATATATTAATATTATTTATTACCTTTTTTGTCAAATTAATAGTTAAAAGAGTTATGAAATTTAAATTATTTTGGAGCGGGTCAGGAAATTACATCTTCCCCATGGAAATGTTAATAAAAAATTGGTATTCCAGGTTTCCATCATGCCTCTGCTAATACTGGAGGGGAGGGGAGAAGGAGAGGAGGTTGTCAATGAGGGAAGGCAATTAACATAAAATGAGGTTTAGCTGAAATCTAATTTTCACCAAGAAGACCATTCTTCTGTTGATAAAACAATCAGCTCTGCTGCTAAGAAAATAGCACAAATTTTAGACAAACTGTCAAAAGAGAATGAAGACTAAGCTAATCACTATAAATCAACCATATAGTGCCAAGAAGCTTCCAATCATTTAGAAACAGTTCTTACTCACACTTTGGGGTTAGCATATCCCAGCTGTAGTTTACCATTGAAATGATATACAGATGCCAGTAATTCCAGGATTAGGCACAGTCCCTGAACAGGAACAATGGGGAATACAATTTATTATTGCATTTGATAGCCAAAATTAGAAAGTTTTAAGAAAAAACATATATATATACTGGCAGTTATAACTTCTTTAAATTAGGAATATTCCCTGTGGTTGAACCATCCCCAGGAAACTTAGTAATTGCTTGCCTTACATGACTATTATCATCTTCTTGCTGACGGAGAATCATTGGGCCACCTAATTCAACAAAATTGCAACAACAATCAAGAAAACTTACCAGATATGGTGATGAATATGGTACACGGCTCTTTTGCAATCTCATGAAGCCCACACTGTTGGTCAACAAACTATATATATTTGATAACACAATTTCCTTGGTAAGAACATGCAAGCATGACTACACAAAAGTGAATCAAGGATAGGGAAGTTTGGGAAATGGGACTGTGGTATGATTTTGATTTCAAAATCTCCATGGAATGAACAATAATAAACATGTTTTCCTCCCTGTAGGGTAAGGAAAATTACATAAGTAACATGACCATATTTGATTAGGAAATGATCTAGAATACCAGAACTCTTTCAGGAATTTGGTCCAATTAACTACAGGATAGATAACCTAAGAAATGACAGCAGAAGACAGCAATGTTTTTATGTTATTAAACTCCTTCCAGCTAATATATCTAAGGACAGAAAAAGGCATTAGACGTCTTGCTCTACTGCAGTCAAAGAATTAGGGTCAATTCTTCATTTAGCCATAACAGTAACAGTACTACAAAATTATTGTAGGGAAAATATATCTCAAATATATATATATAAAAAATATATATATGGATGTCTTACTTTACAACAACCCTTGTAAGATAACCGAGTGTATTGAAGGTGAGTTATATCACAAAAAAAGTGGAAGAGAAAGCAGGGAGTGTCATGGGTTTTGTTTTCAAACACTTTTGGCTTATGATTTGATTTCCCTGCTGACTGAGAAGTCACAAGCCTAGTTTTTCTTGGTCTCTCTTTAAAATAATCTTACTTTCTACAGCTATATGTTTCCTTTACGTTTCATGTAGCTATAAAATACTTATTTCAACAGGTGAGACACATTCCAGATTGCAGGTGTCCCAACACAGATCCCACCAGTGCTGGTTGTGAAGGCCATAATTACACACAGGTCACACATGAGCTTCCCAGACAGGATCAAAGGCCACAAGCAGTTTTCACAATGCCTGGAAGGAAAATATGTGTGAAAAGTGACTTTACATAGCTCTATCAGAAGATATTTAATCTGTTAGCAGCACAGGCTGGATACATCACTTCTATATAATACGATTTTTTAAAAGATACAAATAATTTTGTTGGAGCCATCAATGATGCAAAGAGAAAGCTGTAGAGCAAAACAGGTGAACAACTCTCCTTCCAAAAAGAAACAGTATCAAAGGCACAGGGGAGGAGGAGGCAGGGAGGAGAGAAGAGGCAGAAGAAGAGCAGCAGGCAGCAGCAGTCTCTGGGGGAGATTAGACCACAGGAGAGCTGAGACCCACTGCTAGAAAATTCCCCTGTGAACTTTAAGCATAAGCAATTGTCATTGGGAAATGTTTTTTCTCTTATAATTTGCTTCCAGAAACAGTATCCAAATCCACATGTCCAGACAAGTAGATATGTTTTTTCTTGGCTTTTTGTCCAGACACATTATTATATCTTGGATATTTCGACCAGAGCTTCCCAAATATACATAATTTTCAAATCTGGAGTTTTATTTCAGGCATAACTTCATTATATTTAAAATTTAGTTTAACCAGCTGGAAATTGAAACTACTATAGCCTATATTTTTCGTAACAACCTTTCTTACTTGGATTCTAAGAGGAGCAGTTAAAAGAATGATTTCCTCAGGAAAAAGTTGCCATATTGTATTGCTGCTAATTGCTGAGCAGACTGCACCTGCCTCCGATACCCACTGAGTTTTGGCTATCGTCAAAGTAAACAGGCAATGGGTCTGATTTGGTAGAGCAGTTCCCATGCCTGTAAAATCTCACCAGATTTCAGTTCATCTCAGCAGCCCTCCCTCTCTCCCCCCTGCCAGCAATCAAATCCCCATGTTTTAGCTTTCTGCAATGAATCCAGTGCAAATACTCACAAATACCTAATTACTGGAATTACATAGCTCTGATGCCTATTGCAATTCACTTCTGTCATTATTCAGCAGGAAGATTCGTGCTTTTTTGTAGTTTCAGTAATAATTACTTAGTCCTGCGGAAAGGCAGCTGCGTGCTGGCACTCAGACCCTGCGTCAGTCCAGCTCCTTGCTGGTGTTAGCACACAATGTGTCAGGGTCATGGTACAAAGTGAAGTTGCCTCATTAGCATCTCTTGACTGAAAAGGGATAAAACTTAAAATGAATCCATCTGTTTTCAGTACTGCTTTGTTTATACTTTCTAATGCTGGGTTTTGGCAGGCCCAGGCACTATTTATTCATCACTGTTGTCACTTATCCATTCATCTAGCCACAGAGTTTTGAATAGGAGTGTTCACTTACTCAGGAAAAATTTTCTCTGCATATTTGTTTGTCTTTTTGGATACAAGTGCCAAATATTTATTTGAAAGTGAAATCCTGAACAGCAGTCATGTGAAAGAGAAGAGACTAGGAGGGAAAGGGAATAAGGTATGTTTGATGGCACTCAAACTGTAGTTTCTGTCAACAGATCCCACTTTTTTTCTATATAATGATCTTTCTTCGCTGTACTGGGAACCTCTCCCTTATGCTGGGAAAGAGCAAGACATCTTGGCACCTGTTTGCAATTTGTATGTTTGGCAGTGGTTTTTATTCTTAGGCATATGCAAACCTCTCCTATGATCTGCAGAAAGGAATCCCTTTGAGACCCAAATCAAGGAAGAAGAGAATGACAAGGTGGATGGACATACATAAAATAGTGGAAAAAACACTGGCAGCTGCTCAGAAAGGAGCTGTGCATTATGAAAGGGCAAGCAAAGGGATAGTAAATGCAATATGTGCGTTGCATAATCTCTCCACAAAGGCAGAGAATAGTAGTGGTGGGGAGCACCTGTTGAAAAAAGGATTTCCAGAGGTTACAGAGAAATGATTGTGCCCATTCAGGGCTTCAGTGACTTCTCAGTTAGGGTGCAGATGATGGTTTCAGTCATAGTCATTAGAGTTAGCGTGTACAGAAAACGTGGATTAATTATCTAATCAAAAATGTCTAAACAAATAATGGGATTGCTGAAATGACAGCTAAAAATTCTTCATTCACCAATTGCATGATGAACTATTTTTTTTCCCCCTGAAAATCCTCATCATACAAAGGTCAGAAGGGACAAACTAATAAGGAAAAATTAAAATTAAAAAAAAAAATCTGTAGCCTTTAGAAGTCACAAAGTCCTCAGGAGATGTTGTTTGATTTAAAGTCTGAGGTGTCTGAGCCTAAATATTTGTTTATTCAGATATACCTGATGCTTCTCTTCAGCTTGCAGAAATTTACCTATTTCTGTGACTATTTTAATAACTGTAGGCAAAACTTCACTAGAGCTGTAGTCTGTTGTTCTTTAATTTCTTCATGCCATTAACCCCCTTAAAACTGAATCTCTGCTCACCGCAGTAAATCTACTGTTCTCATATGCAAAGCAATTAGGCAAGGATCACTCAGAGTGGAATAAAATTAATAAGTTATATCATGCTCAGAAGAAGAAATGTTGTATGTACGATATTTTATATCATACGTAATTTGGGGACTGGGAGATTTTGGCTGGCAAGAAAGAACACTCCTTATTTTTAAGTAAACTTTTATTTATATAACCACTATTCAAATCAGAGATGATTTCATTGCCTCTGTGAAACTACATAGCACTGATGCAGTTGTACAGATTCAGAAATGGAGTCTTTTATTATACCTTACTAAATAGTTGTAGCTGGATCATCTAGTCACTAATCAAGACATAACGAATGCATTCATATTTGAAAAATCACAAGAAGTGGAAGTTACTTATTGCAAAAAGTGAGGTATTGTGAATAGAAATCAACTTGAAAGTAACAGGATAAGGGTTAGAATGAGTTCATTTAAAAAAATAAAATAGCATAGTGAATAACCTTTCACTTGCAGAAGGATGCATATAGGCATTATATAATACATGCATTTTTCAATTTTAGTTATATTCAGATGAGAAGTTGCAGAATCAAAACATAATTTTTGAAAGAATTGTAAGTAAAAATCACATCTACAGAAGAAACTCCAGCTATTTTATGTATTATAATTTAATTCTGGGGAAAGTATTTTCAGTCTCGTCACAGCACTTCAGAGATCACAAGCGTGTTATCTGAGCTGTTGGAATCCTCATCTTTAAATGAAGCTGCTCCAGTGTCTTGGAAGCCACAGCATTTGGGCAAGAAGAAAGTTGCATTGCATTTATGCTAACTTTGACTTTGTTGGGACATTACAGTATATGGACCAATAGGTCTTCTCTACTGTGTGGGGTAACCCCTTTGAAGCCTTCCCATCAGCTAAACAGACGGGGCTGGTGGGAAAGAGGATAAAGAATTGATCTTGATCATATTTCCTCAAACATTTGAAGATTAGTCCTTCTGATAGATGACAAACGTTTCCCTCTGCTGGAGAGACTCCAACTGTCCCATTTATTCTTTGAAGCCTATGATAATTTCTAGATTTGTCTTTCTAGAAAACAGTTTACATTAAAAAAAAAAATTAAAAATCACTTCCCCTAAACTCACTCAATCCTTTTCTCAAAGGAAAATGTTTGATTTATTCAACTAGGAGTTCTAGAGGGCCGTTCAATTCCATATTACAAAGCATTGTGCCTGTTTTCAAAGTAGCATCTCTCTACAGCTGCCTTTAGCATTCTAGCTGTATTGAACAATAATGCGATATTAAGATTGCAAGATGAAGAACTCAGACAAAAATGTAAAAAACAAACAAACAAACAAAAACAAACCAAAGGAAATAAAATGCTGCTCCTCAGATTTCATCTAAGCCAGTTAAGAGGTCTCACATATTCCATTGTAAACCTTAGGAATTAAAAACACATAGAGAATAGTCTTTCTGGCCCGAGACACTAGTCAGAATTCACAGCTTTGAGAGATTCTTTATATTAAAGGGAGAATTTGAGGGTTGCAATACACTTGGCAAAATGCACCCAACTTTTTCTCCTGGCTTTTTACTTTCAGCACAGAGTTAGCAGGTGATAACTGGGCTCTTTGTTTACAGCAGGACAGTCCATAAAGCTCTGGCATGACCTACACACAAACTAACGCTTCTGGCAGTAGATGCATCCCGTCAGCACTTTTTGTTACTTTAAGGGCACTTGGTTATTCCTCCAGTTGAGCTTCTAAATGTACTTTGCCCATTAGTTGGCTTTAATGCAAACTCCAGTTGTCTTTGCATCTGGTTTGCCTGTCATCAACCATTTCTCCCTTCAGTACAGCACTGCTGCATGTAGGCAGTCTGGCTCAGTTCAGTTACTGTTCTTTTAACAGGCATTTAAAACATCTATATCATTACAGTGCTGTATAGTAAAATAGTGTATGAAATGGATGGGTTTAGGGCTCAGCAGTATTTTATTAATGAACACATTCATTAAGTTTATTCTTCTACTGTTAAACTAATAAAAAAGAGCCATTTAAAATTGAGTCAACAAAGAGGCATAATGAAAAATTACACTTAGCAATTACCGTTCTTTCCGTTCACTACCCCTTTAAAGTACCAAATTTCACATTGAAAAAGGTAACCCATGTGTTCACTAGATCCGTGCAATTGTTATGGATACTTTCAAACATTTAGATTCTCAGTCGTTAATAGATAGCATAGCTGGAACATACAAGATTTAAATCTAGTCATTGTTAATTTTTTTTTTTCTTTTTTTTTGCAGGCGGGTGTAGCTTGAGCACAGTACCTGGAAATCATGAATGTGATTTAGCTTCTTTCTATAGTCTCAGCACTTAATACGTGGTCTACCCCATTTTCCTACCTGTTAGACAAAGAAAGTTTCACTCAGTGAGAGATCGTGAAGAGGTATCATTTCATATTTCAACGTCTTTAGAGATATCTGTGTATTGGCATTTTCAGATGGTGAGCCATCTTATTCATGTTTCCCTATCAACAGAGAACCTAGGATCAGCCTTCATTCCTTGAAGAGATAAGGTGATATTAAAGATTACAATTTTCATCAATCAACTAACATGGGCTCTCCCCACAGCAAATCTTTCATTAGCTTAGAACCATGGTACTTCTGATGTTCGAAGCTCTGCTTGTTTTACTTAAATCCCAACTAGACACTCATGGGTCAGACACAACTTTTTTTTTTTTTTTTGCAAGAGAACCCACATTTTTCTTTCAATCTCTTAGAAACTTTAAGGGAAACCCGATTTCTGGCTACACCGCTTCTCATATGTAATTTGCATTTCAGATCTTACTGGCACCCACCTCCGTGCTCTGACACTTCTCTTCACAGCCACTGCCTTTCTTAACTCATTTTATTAAGTCTTTCAAATTTAAATCAAGGAAAAACATGGTTTCTGTGCTTTGGATGCTGACATTTTTTTCTGACACAGATGGAGGGAAATTTCCCTTTTAAAACTGTATCTATAGATAATCTTGTAAAGGAGCACTGGCTCTTTCTTCCTGCCAATAGAAGCATCATTTTGACTGTACACAAACAAAACTGGAAGATCACTGGTTCAGACAGACAGGCCAAGCAGACCCTGCTTGCAAATATGTCTTTTTATTTTGAAGGAAGGGAGTAGTTCACTGGAGTTATATTAAGTTTCTACATACTAATACGCTCCCACCTTCACTCTCCCACATACTTTTCGCACAGTCAGTTCATATTTCAGCATACTTCCTAAAAATCACAGATATGTCTGTGTAAGCTAATTTTTAAATGCAATGGGGCAAAAGGGTTGAGAAGTTGTGTCAGAAAAGCAGACTTCATATCATGCTGGATTTCTAGCTCTGCTTCAAACCTCAGGAAGCCTCCCTGGGGGAGAGGGACAGGAGCCAGGGTTGATGTTGTTGCTTGGCACATACAAGACTGATAATGTTAAGGATTAAGTTGAAGTTATGCATAATACCCAGAAGGTTTTCTGTGTTAAGAGAGGCTTATTAAGCATTTGCTGAAAACATGGGTAAGAAGGATGTGTTTGGAGGGGTCCTTCTACTGAAGAGGCAGGTCAGTATGCTTTAAGCTTTCCCTTCTATGGAGAATGACAGGGAATGATAATTCCTGGAGATAAAACCAAAGTCTTGGACAATTTTTGGTACAATATAGATCAGGTGATCCTTTGCATAAAGGCCTACATGTGAGGGAGCTGCAGGAGTGGGGTTGTCCTGTGAGGAGGGGCGAGAGGAAAGCCAAGGGCCACCCATGCCAATGGGCATAGTTCAACAGGGCCAGGGTAGTGATACAGGCAGGTCCCATTAACAGCCCCAGACAAGACAAGGTAACGGGTCAGTTCTGGGGTCCACCCAAGAGACAGAAATACCTGTCACATAAGTCTGAGGGGTACTCCAGATTCAGGGCCAGAGGCAGGCTGCCTGCAACATGGGCTCAAGGTCCCTCCAGGGAGGCTGAGCAGTAAATCAGAACAGCAAGAAGCAAGGTCAGGCCCAGGCACCCCTGCAACATAGCACAGCCCCAGGTGAAATAGGGCTTCTGGGACCATGGGCAGGGTGTTGGTCCCAGGTGAGGCTGGTTAGGTCCATTATCATAGGATCATAGAATGGTTTGGGTTGGAAAGGAACTTTAAAGGTCATATAGTCCATCCACCCTGCCACAAGCAGTGATATCTCTCACTAGGTTTGGTTGCTCAAAGCCCCTTCCAACCTGACCTTGAACACTTCCAGGGATGGGCCATCCACAACTTCTCTGGGCAACACGTTCCATGTGTCTCACCACCCTCATAGTAGAGAATTTCTTACTTAAATCTAATATAAATCTACTCTCTTTTAGTTTAAAACCATTCACCCTGTCCACTACAGGCCCTGGTAAAAAGTGTCCATCTTTCTTATAAGCCCCCTTTAAGTACTGAAAGGCAGCTATAAGGTCTCCCCAGAGGCTTCTCTTCTCCAGGCTGAACAACCCCAACTCTCTCAGCCTTTCTTCACAGGAGGGGCATTTCAGCCCCCTGATCATTTTCATGGACCTCCTCTGGACCTGCTCCAGCAGGCCCATGCCTTTCTTGCACTGGGGACCCCAGAGCTGGATGCAGTACTCCAGGTGGGGTCTCACAAGAATGGAGCAGCCCAGGATAGGATTGGCTTTTTGGGCTGCAAGCGCACATCGCCAGCTCCTATCTAATTTTTCATCTACCAGTATCCCCAAAGTCCTTCTCTGCAGGGCTGCTCTCAATCCACCCATGACCCAGTCTGTACTGATACTGGTGATTGTGCTGACTCAGGTGCAGGACTTCGCACTTGGCTTTGTTGAACTTCATAAGGTTCACATTGGCTCACTTCTCAAGCCTATCAAGGTCCCTTTGGATGGCATCCTTTCCCTCAAGCGTATCAACTGCACCACTCATTAAGGTCTATTAGTGCCCCCAGGTCTTGATACTGTGTAAAACACTATATATGCATCACCTATAGCATTACTTTGTTGACTATAATATTTAATAGATGGGGATCTGAGACCCAGAGCATAGGGCTTATATCCAAATAAGGGCTCTGGCAGCTGAATAGGACTTAGGCATATTTTGGGCACCAATTGCAGGACTGATGTTTTCACACTGCCTGCTGTAACCTTCAAGGTAGCAGGTCAAACATTTTTTATGAAGTAGCTATTACCAACCTTCAAATCCTCACACTTAATCACTCTATTTCTCTCTGAGCTCTCTATTTATTTACCCTTCTTATCACCATTAAAAGGCATTCAAGAGGTACCCTTTGCTTAGCAACCTCTGTTTCCAGCTCAGACAATACCTATTCTCAAGGTACTGGTCCCTACAAATCCTGTGCTGTATGAACTAACTCCCCATGTGCAGAGTAAGGAGCTAACCTAAGTAACCTAACTGAAAGCTCTAGGTTCTCCTCTGGAGCTGGGCTCCTCTGTAGGTCTAGCCAGGAGTGATTTACCTGGACCATGCACACAGAGCCTCTGAGAGGGCAAACCCCAACAACTCAAACACCCTACCTTATGCAATATAAATAATCAGTCTGCATGTGATATACTTACAGATCCATTGCTTCTGGAGAAGGGCTCCTGCAAATACTGTCCTCAAAATGCCATTGGAACACTAAAAAAATCATTTATCCATTAATGCATTAAGAAAAAAAATGCATTTAATAAAAAAACTCCTCCATCATGCTGTGTCTTTTGCACCCCTTGCCAACACTGAAATGGTCTCATCTTTATGCATACCTTAAAGGCACACAAACTTCACAGGTTTTGCACAGTTATTCTGAGATTAAATTTAGCTGCTCAGGTCTAGAATTTTAATCTGTGTAACCTGCACCAGCATCATTGATATACTGTTTTTCTCATCTGATTTGATCTCTAGACTAAGCGCCAGCGACATTTTTGTTTTTGACATGAGCTCAACCAGTTATAGCTGTTGTCCAGATTCTTTTCTTGATGGGTGTGTATTCTGACCCTGTTTGATACGGTCCTACAGCTTTATTATGTGGGATAAATCTTCCTCAGTTAGCTCATGTGGGAAGTCCCACTTTGAAGTCACTGGAACTAATTGTGTGTGTAAAGTAAGCATGATACAATAGGCATAATCCAAAGGTACTTAATGTGCAGTAAGCTGTCCTACTTTCGGTAGAATTGTCCTACTTTTCAGTAAGGCGTTTTGCTTTCTTCCTCTATAATAAATTGGCCAAATATCCTACTTTTTGACATTACATCTTACTTGTCTTTCCTTGGGGGAAAATAAGGAATATATAGCATACAGGGAATGTGCAGAACATTTTTCCAGGTTATTGTGTAGTGTTCCTTCTGTATTTCTCTTTTTTTGTTCTATCAACATTCATCTCAGCACTAGAAAATATAACATTAAGAGCAGACTTTGCTTCAGTCATGCCTTGTATTTAAATAAACTGATCAAAGCACTTTATAGAAATTTATTAAGCTGAATTAAGCTCAGGACAGGTACAGATATATGTAAGCTTGACTTGTTACCACAGCAAGAAAGGTTAAAGAATTTTCTTGTCGTCATACTAGTTGGTCATAGAAACAAAAAGCACAGATAAAAATTACTATGCTGTTCCCTTTCTTTATTGCCTCTATTTCATGATTTTTTTTTTTGTTTTAAGAGCTAGAATGACACGGTGCAATGTTTACTGTGATGTCCATTGGGGTTTTGTACATATATTTTAAGGGAAGACTTTTGTAACTAATAGAGTAAAAAGAAATTAATCAGGCCATAAATAGGAAAAAATTATTAGCTAACCACAGTTAACCACAAACATAGTTAAACCATCAGGAATGTTTTTCTATTCCAAAGTATGCACAGATAACGGACTAATTATATAAATGACTCAAATTACTAGTAGTTGTGATGAAAGCAAGGTGTTGACAAAGTCAGCCTGATCATATGAAGAGGGCTGAACATTTCTGTAACTTCTCCCTGGTACTCCACCTCTATTCCTTTGATTCCGAATTCCTAAAGTTTAGCTTTGTTTCCAAAAACAACCTTCTTTTTTAACACATCTCAAAGTTGATTTTAAAATCTATTGAGCCTGGTTTTTTCTTTCAAAATGCCCAGAAAAAGTGGCCCCAAATGACCCTTTAGCTGGGAAAGACAGACCCTTCATCATTTCTTCCATTTATAGACATGCACATTCCTCCTTCACACTCCCTCAACACCAGGAATTGGTCCGCACAGGGGTTCTTCTTCCACTCCTGCCTGAGAGACATACTGGTACCCCTCTTACTGTTCAGCTGTAGATAATGTCTCAACTACTGTATGTGACGACACTTTCTATACAGACAAAGGACAAAGCCCTTGTGTTGAATTTGCTAGAATGTGTGGTAAAATTAACACAAAATTTCTGCCCATGTTTACAGCAAGCGTTTTTCCTGAGGTTGTATCAGTTATAAATGTGACCCACTGAATTCAAAGGATTCGAATGAAACTAAAGGCCAGTTTGGTCTTTCTTGGTTGCAGCGTGAAAGAAAACTCCTTATCTCATTTCTCATCTATATCTGGGTCATGAATTTTCATCATTCCTCTTTCACTCTGAATTATAAGAGAGTTGTCTCTGCTGACTGTTATGGAGAAAAGGAGAACATATATGTGAGGACACACACACTGATGTAGGAAACTCAAATATGTCTTTAGAGTGTAGAATTTTGGATGCTGAAGCTAAAGGCTTAATCACCCCTCGCTGAAGCAATGACCTCTCCTCCCAGAATTTAAGCTGGTATCTCTTCACATGACAAAAAGTTGCTACAAACGGGAAGAAAGGACTCTAGGATATTGTAACATGATGCAGAGAAGCAAAATGAACATTTGCCCAATTCTGACACTAACCTCTGCCAAAACCACACTGCTGCAACTATAATTGTCTTCAATGTATATAACAGATTTATGAAGACAAATGAAGATATTAAAATGTTCAATAAACTGAGCAACAAAAAAACCAATGAGAGCTTGGAAAAATCCAGCTGGGAGGATGTCCCCTTTCTAATTTCTTTGCATATAAATTTACCAAGTGCCAACCTTAATTTTTTCCCCAGTTTTACTAAGTTACTTCCAATGCCTGAGAAAGGTGCCAGCTTGATATTTGTTGTTTTTAAAGTTTGTTTATTGTCCATTTCGTAGAAATGAACAATAGCCAGGGACAGAGTTTTCCCATTCCAGATCAGTACTGTATTACATTTGTGGGCAAGAATGATCTGTTTAAGAGATAAGTGTCTGAATTCTTTTGAATGTTGTCCTTGCAGAGGCTTATTATGAGCAGGAACTTTAATTAGCTTATTGGCTTCTTTGTAGAAAATGCTGCTTATTACAGAATTGTTGATACCTGGGCATATTTACAATGAAACAGGCTAGCGAACCTATTTCATAAAGATCCAGAGCCATCATGAGAAAATGAAAAGCCCAGCTACCAAAGAATTGGGCTGGATGTGGACTGCTGACCTGTATCACACTCTTCATGGCTTTGTATCATGTTCCCAATTCCCTTAGGCAGCCAACTTTCTAGCATGATTTCTAAGCAACCTGACTGAAGTATTTGCTGCTTTGGAGTCTTCTGTTGGGATGCTTCATTAAAAGTGTATCAAGCAAGCTACAAATTCTCATCCATGAGCTACATCCTTTGTCCTTGATAACTACTAAATTTTGCGCACTTACTGGGAAAATGGAGTAGCCTTTTGCCCTTTGTTTTGCTCTCCAGGGCCATGGTAAAATTACATGCCAGAACATTCTTCCTAGCAGAATCTTTCCCTCAGCTGTCTTAATTAAATTGTACCCACACCAGTTGCTGAGAGCTAATCAACCATTTTGGTTTGGCAGCTAGCTGAAGTGTTCATACCAACTCATTGAAATCCCCATTTCTCAGCAGGACTTTTTGTAGAAATTCAGCCCAAAGTTCAGAAGAAGGTTGCACACACAGATGATGATCAATTACTTATGAGTAATCGACCTATTTCTCTAATAAAGACTAACATATATTCTAATAATACACAATTACTATTAATTAGCCTTTAGCCCTCACTATATTATTGGTGAATCCCATTAAAGACATAAAGCGTGTGACCAGATATGAATTAACATACTAGTGCCCTCTACTGCACATATTCACAGAAAAGGACCACTGCAGTCAGCAACGGGGGAGCTCAAGACCAGCCTTTTCATTTATGTCTACAGACAGGACTTTGTTCACAAACCTGAATCCCTCTAATTCAACCCAGGCCACCTCCATTATGAGGTCAGCCTCACGTTTCACAGGCCCACCTCAGCCAGAAATAATTGTGCCTGCAAAATAAGTGATGAGAACCACCCGCAGCAAACACACGCGGGGACCAGATCCGTGACAGGCAGCCATTTAACTGCCTTTGACCCTAAAAAGATTCTTCTCAAAAAAACCCCCCTGCATTTAAGGGTGCTTGGCATAAATGGGCACCTCCCAGCTCTTCCAATGACCGGTCAGAGGAGAGGCTTCACAAACCCCTTCACAATGCTACTCACATCCCACAGAAACAATGTGGCTTCCCTACATTGACTGGGAATCCCCAGTGGTTGTTGCTCTGAAGCCAGGGGGTGGTACAGTGGGTGTTCCAGTGTTGCTGGGTGCATTAATAGATCCTATTGTACCCTGGTACATTGGGGCTTCCCAGTGGATCCACCACCCTCCAATACTCCATACTCGTATTCTCTGGGATTCTCTCCTGAATCCTATCATGTCAGGGGACACCCCACAGCCTTAGCCAGAAACTCCAGAATGGTTGCACACCTCATCTCCTGTGCTGCCTGTATACCTGGCAGAGTCACCACAATATTATCACCAGGAAAGCATCTTTAGCAACACTGTATCCCTGACACAGCAGGCCTAACTGCAGTTGCATCCCCTTGCACTTAGCAGAGCCCCTGCCATACATTTATCTTGACAGCCACTATCAAAAAATTGCTACACAAGAAGAAAGACACTATAAATGAGCCATTCTGATTCACAAAAGTGACAGTACAGGCTTGCCAAATGCTTTCAATCCCACTAGGNTTTCCTGTTTTGTCAGTAATCTGAGAAATGAGGTGAGTCATTCAGGCAGCTTGCAAAAATTGACCAGCACCTTGCAGCTTTGGCACCATGTTTGAAAAAATTTATCTAGGAATGGATAACTGAAAGGAGCCAGAATAAACGTAGGTGGAAGTAGCTGCTTTTACAGACAGACTCCCTTCCGTAGTCTCACATAAGATGTTCACGTTCAGGCCACCAAACAGAAATCCAGCTGCAGTGTCTGCTCCCTTCCCACAGATGTAGGGGTGCCCTAAATATTCCTCATCTAAAGCCCAGAAATGAGCAGTATAGAAGATAACTGCAAAACTAGCAGTTTTGTGGCAGCTGTTGTTTTTCCTTACACCTCCCAAACTTGGCTTCTTGCTCAGCAGTTAAGCTCCCGCTTCTCTGGTAGGAGCATTTTGATGGCTGAATAGGAACCCTGTAGCTGATCGCTGACATCCCACTTACTCATACTATACCTGATCTCAGCTTCATTTTGGGTTTGGCTCTCTTGCAATCCTTAACAGACCTATGACATATGTGGCAACATTAGGATTATTCCTGATTTTTTTCTCCTAGTTTTATCTTTGCTGCTGGCTTCCTGTACTCCTGACAACTTCAGTTGTTTCTTCTTTGCTTCCTAGCAAAGGCTCCTGCATAGCATATGTGCAGTTAAGCTACAAAGGTATACTGTGTGATCATTGCATATTACAAATTTGAAGGACCTCCTGAGGGTGTCAAAGATTAATTGTAACTGCAGAATTTACCAGAAAGTAGTTATAGAGGTACACACCTCTTGCTATTCAAACACTTTTAAACCAGAAGAAATACTTCAGGAGTCCATTATCAAAAAGCAAAGGAGTGTACATGCTGAATCTCTCCAGCCACGCAAGGCTCTTGGAGCAGAGTTGCTTCCAGAGAGCAGGCTACCATTTTCACTGAAAGTTGGAAAAAAAGTGGTGGTGGGGGCGAATCTATCTGCATATTGTCTGACTTTCTCTAACCACCTGTCAGTAGCCTAGTCAACATAGTATATACTCAGACTTCGTAATTTTTTTCTTCTCCTTCATCAGGAAACCAGTTTTTAAAACTTATCACTATTTTTCAGAGGAGACTTCAGATTTATAAAACACTCTGAAATCCTCAAATGAAAAAACAAAGCACCTTATAAAGGCCTCAGTGAATCTTGCAGCCTTGTATCATTCACTTAGCAGGGTCGTGTCTTTTGTGATCATGAAGTGACGAAAGCTCATTGCAAGCTTTATTTTTCCAGAAGGCCTAGAGCCAGATGCCACAGCCCACAAAGTGGTCAGGCTTGGCGGGGGAGATGCTCTGGTGCAGCACATCTCTTGGAAAACCCCTATCTAGAAGTGCTCCAAGGGAGGCCTGGCAGCAGTTTCAAACTACTCCCCCAGTGAGATCTTGGGAAAAATTGCAATGGTACTTTTGGTTAGGATTTCCCAGTTAGTGCAATGGGGACCAGTTTGCATCCTTTGTGCAAGCTCTCTCTGAACCCATACTGGCTAAGGTGAACAAGTCCTCTATTTTACTTTTCATTCCCCTATCAAATGGTAATATTAAGCGTTGACCTGCACGTCACGCATTTGTCAGCTACATCTTCAGGGAGAGAACCTGCTATTTTTATTACATTTCTATTCATCAGTAGGCAATACTGTTCTCTTGCTTCAGTGAGACTACTTGTGGATAAAAAACAAGGTCCGTAACTGCATTTAAGCATCTAACTCCCCTTAATGGTGCTAACTGCCATTCAAGACATGGTTCCTGGGAATAATGCCATGTAAAAGGATCAGAGTACTAACCAAGGATTCCTTTCTGCCATAGTTACTCCTGTTTTACTCCTGCCTCTCTAATTTTCTCATGCCCTAAGTTTCTGCTTGATGTGGACCAGGCTTGTAGACCATGTACAATCACAGTAAGCTATGTGGGTTAGATCTATTATCATATATCTCTACAGATCCAGCTAACTAGTGATGCAAACAATAAAAAGGCCACAATTAAAGGGCTGGCATCTGCAAATGTTATCAATCATGCAGTGATTGATAATTGCAGTGATTGTTAACACAATCTTTCCTCTACACCAAAATGACTGTAATATGTCTCCACAGACATCACACTTCCAATAATAATCACTTTATAGAGGGTCTTAGCTATTTTTTACCTGGTTTTCCTGCATAAGATTCATTAAAAGCTGTAGTCATTTCTTGAAAGTGTTTTATCTCACTGACAAAAATAAAGTAAAATGTAACAAAAATAAATACATTCATGCAACACTCTGTAACTGTGTAAACTATACTTCTTTTGAAAGTGTGACTAGAGCACAGAGAAAAGAGATCATGATTCAGTTTGGCATATAAAGAGTACATGTTTATAACTTTGAAAACAGTTGCGTAAGTTAAATGAGACTCCAGATAACAACACAGTAAAAATGCACCCAAAATAGCCGCTAATCCATCATTTTGAACATGTGTTTAAGTAGACAAGGTAGATAATGTGATACTTTTTATTGGAACAAGAATATTTTAGAACATTCAAGCTTGAGGGCCCAGAAGTTCCTCTTCTAGATGTATTATTATATAAAGATTGGATTAATTATTCTTGGTTCAATAAAAGATATCATGTTATCTGTACTGTCTTAAATTGACAATTCTTGCTCTTGGACCAATACAGCTACAAATAGCCTTTGCATACTGACAGATATTCAAATTTTCCATTATTTTGACTAAACCTCACAGTATTTAAAAACCTTTTTGAAAAAACAGTGGTGAAGTATAATTAAAAGGCAATTTTACACAAAGATTCAAGGCTGATTCTAAGTCAGTCAGTTCCACAGCTAGCAAAACACCCCACTAAAATCCAAGAGAAATTAAGGTCTGATTTTTCTTTGTTAGAACTGCAGAATAGAACTCAACCCATTTTCTAAAACTTTGTCCCTCATTTTTCTGTTTAAAATTAAACTCCATCTTTATTAACCAATAAATTCAGAAAAAGGCCAGGATAGGTGCATAGAAGAAGTGCAGCAAAAGTTTTGGCTTGTTATGAGCGTGTCTTTTGCCAAACTACGATTTTGGTTTTGACACACAAAGCCCTGGAATTCAGAGACTGCTGATCTACTAATTAGACTACATCTCCTACTACTATGTTCTTAATGAGCAGGTCTAGGCCTGAGAATGCAGGAGCTTTGACACATTGAGAGAAGAGTCTTCAGTGCTGCAAGTTATGGGCATATTTTAGCTCAGCTTTGCTCATGCTAGGTTGACTTGTACTAAGTAGTTCTATCTCCTTGTATAAACAACTAACAGCTGTATAGGCTTACATTAAATATTTCAATAAAAACATGCTATGAGGCTGCATTCAATTCTTCAAGACAACAAAAAACTTCAGCTCCAGATCTGTTAAGATACCTGCTCTTGTAAAGGGTGCCTAAAGTCTAGCCACATGGCAACAAGGGATTTTTCTTTCCAAGTGTACTCTTATGAGAAATGTACGGTATGGTGTTGAAAAGTTTGACAGTACAAACACATCAGGACTCTTTCCTCACCACTCAAACCACAGAGTAATTTTGCTATGTAAAAAGGCCAGACACATTATGATGATGGGGTCCTAAAAGGAACGTGGCCAAACCACACTTGATTTTGATTCAGCTAAGCTAATCAAGAACTTCCTCGGTATCCTTTGTGCCATGGTATAAAAGACAGCAAAACCTGAATAGAGGAACAAGAAAGAAAAGTAGTCCAGAGATGCTTGGAACAATGTTTAGATGCCATTTAAGAAGAAAGTAATTTCTTCTAAAATTTCTTTAAATTGACCTTATAAATCTCATTTTCAGTCGAAGTAACAGACAAAGTGAACCAAGAGGAACTTTTATGTATACACATATTCATGCAATGTTTGCCCTTTGTTGGGTAGATGGGGACTTTTAGCAACCCTGGATGGATCTTGATAAGGGATTGGCAGTAAGTTCAAATGCAGTAACTACTATAACCATGCCAAGGACGAGGAGGAGGATGGTGTTTCCCCAGGCTGTGAATAGCAGTAATTCTTCAGTGTCATGACAAATAAGATGTTTTTACAGAATCTTTGTATTCTCAAAATCAGAACAATGGCAGCAACCAAGCCAATAGGGAAGACATGTGAATGGAAACTTTTAACTGTAACCTTTATTCATTTCAAAATATTCTGACAACAATTATGTTCTGTAAGGAGTGGGAAAGTTTTATCATTGTCTTGTTTTAGCTCCAGGGGATGGATTAGAGCCTTAACCTTTGGGCTGAGAGAACATCAAGCCTCCTTCCTGGAACTGAGTGTCCATCTCTTGGCAAAGTCAACTCAAATTCTCATTCTTAAAGAGTAAATGGGAGAGGTAACATGCCTGCAGGCACAAGGAAACCAGTTAACATCACTGTGCAAGGATCACTGCAACTGTGGCTGAAGAGAGTTGGGAATTAAGTTTATTTGGTTTTCCTATGCTTTATTTCCTTTTTTATGTCCTTTTGACACGTAATGCTCCAGGGTAAAAAAGAACAAATTCACCCTGGGCCATTAGCTAGGTTGGACCTGTTGAACCCACTACATCAGGCTTCTGCCATACAGGGTTGTATCTTATCAGTTGTCATTTACGTGGACCAACACACTGGGGGGCATTGGAACACACTGCCATTAAAATTAATGCATATTTGCTAACAAAAGGTAACCACCACCATTCAGGAGGCTGACTGCAGTGCTTTCTCAGGAGAGGACCGCCTCTGGGAGGAACAGACCTCTCTCATGCTCCTAAGCTGAGGGAGCTCCGCTGGTGTGTGTATCCCAGGCCTGGCTAGGCCTACCACCCTCTTTTTTGTAGTTGTGGTCTCTTCAGCTATCTGGACAGTCACTTCTAATCAAGTTTTCCACCCCAGCCCCGTTTTTAGCAGTCAGTAGGAAAGCAGCAAGCATCCAGGAACTAGAGGAATAGCAGTACTGCCAGTGCCTTTTACTCATATAACTGAGAGCATAAATCACAGGTTTTCAGGTTGCACATTGAAGCATGATACGGCCACCATCTTTTGTAGAGCTAGGTAAGTAGCAAAATCTCTACTCATTTTAGGGGATTGAAAAGGAGAGAACAAGCAGACTCACAGTTTTTCCTTCCTCTCGGGGTCTAATGAAATGATCAAATATGACAAGTCATTCAGTAAGAACTTCATACTAAAGTTCTTTTAACTTCAGTGAAGTTTCCACTAATATGGAAAAGTCTTCAGTCCTTTGGACCATTGTTTTACTGGAGCTAAAAGCACTTAGAAATGGCTGAAAGAACACATGAAATTTATGGACAGGATGTAGCCTCTGGCTTGCTTTTATTTCTTTTCCAATTGTAAGACTGCTGTCCTGCTTTTATCATCCTGTATCTTCACAAAAAAAAAGTGGGTGATTTTTTAACTTACTTCTGCTCTATTCTTTGCTTCCAGCAGTTTCACTGACAGTACATTCCTGTGTTTACTGTCCTTATGGGAAGTAGCTCTTTCTCTCAAGTCCCAGCTTCTTAGCTTCTCAGTCTTTATCGCTTTCACATTCATCACTAGTGTTGAGAAAAGACACCAACACACTCAAAAAAGAAAAGCGAATTGCCTCTCCCTCCCTTTCATTAATCCTTTGGGCTTCAGCTGGACTTCCTTCCTCAGCTGCCACAGTCACTGAGTTGAAGTGCACAGATAAAAAGGCACAGGAATGAGAATTTCAGAACATTAAAAAAAAAAACAAAAAATGAAAACACTTTTAAATTTCCTTCAGATTTCATAACCCTTTTTTAGAAACTGACTTCAAACACAGTGTTAATTTTATTGCACAGCTCTATGCTTCCCTATAATGATCAAGTTGTACTAAGCTTGGACTTTTACTGTGCAGAGCATATTGTTTTGCAATCCAATATTTCAGTAGTTTGTACTGACCTTGTACGTCATGATCAGTAGGAACACCAGTTCATTTCACTTTTGAATATATTTCAAGTCACAGACTCTTATCAGATATATAACACTTAATGACACAGAGCCTTTTATTACAAGCTGTACAAGTGAACCAGCTTTCAAAGGTTGCTCCACTGCTCCTCAAAGTCATGATCACACTGAAGTGGAGGATTATAAAGCAGATAACTGAAGTGCCCTGTCATTTAAAAAGTATTGTTTTCAAATACGACTCTGAAAGTTCAATAAAATGCAGATCTACTCATTTCAAGCCACAGCTTCTTTGAGAAGACAAATAATCAGGAAATATGTGATGCCTACTATTAATAAATTTTGAAGATTAAGTCTAATTTATTAATTAATTGCACCTACAGTATTGCAGAGTTAATCCTCTTCAACACAAAATGCCATGAAACAAGGACATTAAATGCTCAGTGATGCTCAAATGTAAATTAGTGGACTGCAGTCAATGGAACTACTTCATGGGAAAAGGGTGCAGGATTTGCAAAGCAAGTTTCTTGGGTACAAATACAGGGTGCCTCATCTGCCCTCTCCAGCCTGGAGCACAAGAAATATCTCAATAAAACTTCATGTTGCTATGATCCCACACACTGTGGAGAGCTGCTAGTTTAACTCACTAGTCTACTGAGTTAACTAATTTATGATATCCCTAGATCCAGTGTCTGAAAGTGCCCTCCAGGATTTCCACATGCCATCATCTGGGAGTGCCCAAGATGCTGACCCATCATCCTTCATCCAGCCTCATGACTCCCATCTCCTTTATTTGCGTTTCTGATGATAACATGAATCTTTAGGTGGACTTTGACCTTTTGACTTCTCTCTTGAGCAAGAGTACAGGATCCAGTTCTTCTACTAGTTACATCCAAACAATCCTGTTGATATCAGAAAGGCTGACTCTAGAGTTTATGGGAAGAGACTGCTAAATCTGACCCTTAATCTAATCGGCATAGTAGAATAGTTCAAATGAAAAAAAAGCACAACATCAAACAGATTCGATAGTAAGTTGCTAACAGTTACCACCAGCAGGAAAAGATGGCTTTATCCTGAAGGGCAAATGAAACCACCTGACATCAGACAAAGAACAGTTCACAAGTCCTCATCAACATGACACTGAAAAGCATATCAGAGCAGTAGCCTGGGATTCTCTATAGGAAAAACTGGCAGTAGTAAGTGGTAGCAGATCTACATTTCAATCAATAGCTCAGGCTGGCATGATCACCTTTTGCTAAGTATGTTTGCAAAGTGCAGTAGAAGTTAATATTCAGTGAAAGTTCAATAGCCAACGTTGATTCAGCATATTAGTCCACAGCAGGAGATTTTCCTGTTATTTTACAAATATGCACACTGACAAAATGCGAGATAGCTAATATCAGCCATGTGCTATTGCACATTTTAATCTAGGCCACCATTGTACAGCAGATGCAGCGGAGACTGAACTTGTGCTGCTCCCTTCAGGTAATTCACCATTAACAACAACTAGCAATCCCATAAAAGCATTATAGCAAGAGTGCTGAAGCCTCTCTACACACGCATCAACATGCTGATGCATGAGCCTGGTTTGCAGCATCACAGTGCCATACTGTGAATCCATGGATGTCCACAAGTGCAGATGCATGGAAGAGCAGCACACAGCTGACACAGTGTATCCACCAGTCCAAGCAAGTATCGCTGCAAGAGGTATCCTCAGGCTTTGAGCACCAAATGGATGCTCTGAATTTCCAAAGCTGGAAACGAGAGCTGTGGGTTACGCTACTTCAGCTGAATGAGCTCAACTCCAGCTAGAATTACAACTACATTCATTCATTCTGTGTGAAGTTATGATAGCAATAAAAAGCTCTAAAATATATAAAATATGTTCATTGGCATTTTACTGGCATGTCAGATGTGCAAAAACTGTCTCCAGCAGACAAGAGGCTAGTGCAGCTCCCACAGACTCAGCTAGAGGGAGGCTCCTTCCTTAATATGTACCATCAGGGAGCTCTTACTGCAGCTCTGCTAAACTTACTCTATAAAGGAAATAAAGCTATTCTTAATCTAGAGAGCACTACCACTTCTTGCTACAAGAAATTATACAGTTTTCTGCACCCTGGAAAAGAATTTGGCCTATCTTGGGAAAAAGAGTGAGAATTCATGGCCTTTAGCACTCTTTCCAGCTGAACTCAATTTTTCAAAGCACCTCCTTAGAGCTCCCCACAATCAACAAAGGAAGACAGCTATAGTGCAGTGCCAAGATCCAAAAAAGATCCACAAAAGAGCCACAGTGGGATCTGTTAAAAGTTACAGGTAAACCACAGGTTTACTCTTTGGTTATAGACTTAAATTAAACCATAAGGTGGGATGTAGATTTGAAATTTGGCCAGATTTCTAGTTCAATTGCAAGGGCACCAGATTATTCAGTATGATTAACCGTAAATGGCAGAAGACACTCGAGGTCATCATTTTCATAAACTTTTTGATGTCTCTCAACAGCTCCAGTTTGTGGCTGGCTGTATATTTTTTCTGCTTAAAGACTGAACCAGTTCTAGGAGTCCTTCACTTGTGCCTTGCTTACCCAAATTCCCAGCAGTCCTGCCTTTCAGACTTTAACACTTGCACTCTGTGGAGAAATTAATTCAATTCTAGGGAAAAAAAAAAAAAAATTAAGGTTCTTTAAAGTTTACTAAAAAAACCCTCAAACCCAAAGCCTTAATTTTTTTTTGATAGTTCTGTCATCAAATAATATATGACACTTCAGTACACAACTACCTTTCCTCCAGCTGTTTTTTTGAAAGGATAGATAGTCTTATTTCCCCTCACAGGACTGACTTTCCATTACTTTAACTTAACTCCCAAATTACTCATGCAAGCAAGATTATATCTAATCAAACTGAAAAATATTTTACTTTCTAATGTAGACAGTAAACTCTTTGAATTACCACGTATGTCAGTGTTAACTACAAAGAAACAGTGTTGAGTTCAGCTGACTCTTCTAGTGGTTTTCTAAAGCTTCCACGGCAATATAGCTCGGCAGCAGTAATATATGCAGAGCATTTGCCCGAGCTATGAAAAATAAATCTATGCAGAACTTGCTTGGTTTTGTCTGCTTCTAAAAAGTCCAAAACTTAGACCAGATTTAAACAAAATAAAGAGGGTATTACATAACATGTGGAATCCAGGTATGCTGTGTTCTAGGTGAAGTTAAACTCTGGAGTTAAAAACTTTACAACTCAGACCCCAATTCTGAAAGGGATCAAGTCAAGCCTTTGGATGTGAAATAGCACTAACTCTTGGTAAGCCAAACTGTCTTTCATGACAATAGCTTGCTACCCATTACCATAAAATCTCATTTTTTCAGCAATTTACAGCTAATTTCTCACAATACTCTACACAGGGTGGGATGTAAGGAAACACCTTAACATAAAAAGTTTCTTCCCTTCTGTAGAGATTCACCCAGAAGAATCACAAATGAAAAAGGACTCAATTCAGGCCTAATGCAACAGACTGCATCTGCTTGTGTCAATTCTGAAAACACCCAGGAATAGAATAAAATTTAGTCATTGCTATTCTGCCCTATTGTATAGACAGTGATTGGTGGTACAGCTACTTAACAGAGAAATTCGCATTAAATGAACAGTCATAAAAGTGGTTCAAATTATCTTAATTAGAATAAAACAAAATGCATAGACCAAGTCATCATACTTACAGTCGTGATTTATAATTAATCCACGAGTACATCACAAAGCTTTGTACTCTAGACGTTTAGTTCAGAGAGGTAATGAGCATGCACAACTCTGATTTCCTTGGAAGCACTGAATATTCAGCACCACTCAGAAATAGGCCAAGAAGTGTAAAATGAAAAGAGTAATCAGTCTATTATTATGGGAGGAATTGCAAGACTGGAAATGGAATTATACAACTTGTATTTACTTTTAATCCCTGAAATCTGTCATTGCCTAGAAGGAATTGGTTTTGCAAAGTGTTATTCTACATTGGTTGAGAATCTCATCAATCTACGACATAAATGCTTTTTTTTTTTTTTTTTGAGACAGTAGCTTCATTTCTTTATTTTGACTCATAAGCAGTGGATTTCAGGACCTAACTATAAAGAAAGAGACATTGAGGTTCAACAAGGCCAAGTGCCGGGTCCTGCACTTTGGTCACAACAACCCCATGCAACGCTACAGGCTTGGGGAAGAGTGGCTGGAGAGCTGCCCGGNCTAGAAAACAAGTCTTATGAGGAGCGGCTGAGAGAACTGGGGTTGTTTAGTCTGGAGAAGAGGAGGCTGAGGGGAGACCTTATCGCTCTCTACAACTACCTGAAGGGAGGTTGTAGGGAAGCGGGTGCTGGACTCTTCTCCCAAGAAACTAGCGATAGGACAAGAGGAAATGGCTTCAAGTTGCGTCAGGGGAGGTTTAGATTGGACATTAGGAAGAATTTCTTTACCAAAAGAGTGGTTAGGCATTGGAACAGGCTGCCCAGAGAGGTGGTGGAGTCGTCAACCCTGGAGGCGTTCAAAAAAGGTATAGATGTGGCACTCCAGGGCCTAGTTTAGGAGTCATGGTGGTGTTAGTTGATGGTTGGACTTGATGATCTTAGAGGTCTTTTCCAACCTTAATGATTCTATGATTCTATGATTCTATGCCCCAACTGTCTTCCAACACACGGGAGATGTCAGCAAAACTCATAGCAAAATATGGCTTGCATCAAAAAGAAAAAGTCCAGAATAAGTATGTAGTAATAACAGATTGCCAGTACCACAACCAGGACCTTGCAAAGATTTCAGATTTGTTTATAAACCATAAATCATTGCAACACATACTTCTTTGCTATGCAGTAAGGGACATTTTATTATGAGTATGATACTTTGCATCTAGATTTCCAGGTACTTTAACACAACTAGGTAAAAAATAGTGTTATCCACATTTACAAGTGAGAGAACTGAGACAGAAGACGCCCAGCTCAAAGTCTCACAGCAGGCCAGTGGCAGAGCCTGAAACTTGTTTCATATCTCTTGATTTTCAGAGATGCCTCGATGAATTTGACGCTTAAGGAAAATAAGGTAGGTTCCTGAAAATGAATTTAGAAACCTCAGTATCTGTTAACATAAATTAGTTAATTGAAAAATTGCCACATCAAAGTTTCCCAGAGTTGCCTTGAACGCTTTTCTTACAG
The DNA here is from genome assembly GCA_013389945.1 of Fregata magnificens. Classification (NCBI taxonomy): domain Eukaryota; kingdom Metazoa; phylum Chordata; class Aves; order Suliformes; family Fregatidae; genus Fregata; species Fregata magnificens. The sequence continues at coordinate 16,826 of WAAD01010441.1, read as the reverse complement.
CGGGTATGTTCAAGGAAAGTTCAAGAATATCTCTACTAAAGAGAAGATGAAGAAAAAAGAAAGACTGTGATAGCCCCTGGGAACGGTAGGAAACAAGAAAACAAAATACAGCAGCTGTGACAAATCAACAGCCTACAGTGTTCAGGGCTGAAACCATATTTTTCTGATAGTTTCTGAGGAGACTGTGAGTCATGGCAACTTCTTTCATCGATTCTCCAAATGAATAGTTTTCCAAGACTTCAATCATACTGTACGGGAATATGCTTCATATCCTGTCTTTGCTGGAGGAACGCCTGTCTTTGTGGGTGCTTAACCTGGGTTGGCTACCTCAATTTTAAACAGCAGTGAAATCTGTCTTTTAAACTAAGCTCTCAGTAGAAGTTCAAGCCTGTAGGAGAATCTGAACTTGAATTCAGCTATTTACTTAGTTTAAATCCAATAAACTTGTTTCACTAGTGTTTTAATCCAGATTAACTATGCCTTCATTTATCTGTGGGGCAAATACACCGCTGATATCAACGTAAGTAAACAGTCGTTGCGTACCACAGTATATATCCACGAGATCAACTCAGTACCATTTTGAGTTACATGCTAATAATATCAAGATAAAACCAGGCCCTGTTACTGCTGGCACAACCATTATTTCAGTTTTTCAGTTTCCTTTTAATATCTGTGCCTGAGGCCTGTTTTGGCTAATTCATAAGCTTGTTTCAGAAGACAAACTTCATCTCAATGGCTGCTTTATTTGGGAATTCCATCTGCACCGCGGGATGTGGGGGGGGAAGTACTAGATACTGATGCCCGTAGATGGTAACATCTATAGATTATATCCCTGAATTATTCACAGTAGTCACTAAGGCCATTTTCCCAGACTTCTTATACAACCAGAACAAAGTTGTCTCACCTGGGTAAAAAATCAGTCTCTGATAGTTTCGTCTTTGCTAACGTCAAGTTTACAGAGACCATCATTTAAAAGAAATGGATCATTTATAGGGGTGGAGTAGGAAGCCAAATACAACTAAAACTTGTTTTGCAATACATGATCTACTATGGTTTGGGGAAAGTTGCAGAAAATCAGGTAAAGTTTAAAGAGCAAAAGCGTAATTTTTTTTTTTTAATATACCTATGATGTGCTGGAAGGTCAGCAGCAAGTCACAGAAAACTCATTTTTAATAACCACAGTATACCTAGGAATTCCAGTTATGCTGACCGGTTTGTTGTGAACAGACTGGTAACATAGCCTATTATTAAGATTGCATAATACTTCCGAATTATATGATCTTGTTTGAAGTCCAGGAAAGTCATAAAGAACTGAAGCCACTGAGACTAAAGCTCCCCATGCTCAGGGTATACCTCAGGCTGAAATTGTTTAAGCATTTTCAGCCAAAATGGTTTGGTCATCTGTAAGCACAAAGTCAGAGAAGTATCTGCTGTTACTTGACTCCCTCCACTCCCCACCTGTTTAAAAAACAAACAAACAAAAACCAAAACAACAACAACAACAAAAAAAATCAGGTGACATTTTCTCAGGTTATTTTAGTGTTTTGAAGCATTCATAAAATTTTGAAACACTGAGATTAACATTTGGAAGGAAGCGGTCTTATGTCAGGAAGGCAGTGTTTCATCCCCTTGAATTGACCTCTAATTCAACCATGTTAAAAGCACTTGAAAAACCAGTTTGCACATCCTCAGCAGAATTTTCTTCAGTTTTGCAGTGAAAACTCCACCAAAGATGTTGGTACCGAGCACATGACCATCATTTCCAGCTGCTGGAGGATGGGCACCTGAATGGCAAGTGTGAAGGTTGTCCCCTGTGCTCTCCATTCCCCAAATTTCCAGCTCTGTGAGCAAGTAGCCATTTCACTGAATGCAAGACAAAAAAGAGATTTCAGGGCAGGAAAAGAGAGGATTGGGCAAGGACCACAGACAGCTAGGACAAAGGGGAGAAAAGACACCAGGGCTGGCTGGGGAGACCATGTTTTCCATGTGGCTGAGTAGACCACTGAGGAGAAAGAATTTCTGGTGTTTCAATAATCCCTCAGTCTAAGAGCCAGAGAAAGAGCAGAATATAATTTGCTTCTGAAACACTGGACTGTTTGTGCTGTGGAAACAGCCTCTGCTTTCTGAAATGAAATATTGCTGAGTTTTGGATGGGCAAAAAATGCAGTTGGGTGCTAGGGGAAAAGGTGGAGGGAAGATGTGTCAGCTTGGATTTGAATGAAAAAATTCCTGAACTTCAAGAAAATATTCATATATTTGGAACATTTTTTCTTGGCTGGGTCTGGTATTAAAACAGCATTCTACAAGAAGAAAAGGAAAAGCCTTTTTCTTGTGGCAGGTGAAAGCTGACCAAAACCTGGATTTTAAGCCTGTGCCTGTCAAAGGCTGAGTAATCATTAAAAATATAAATTTTAGCAGTAATCATTAATACTGTGCTTTGGTTTTATGGATGTCAAAAGTACGATTCTGCAGAAATCCTAGCTGCAACTCATATGAGGAGCTAGGCACTGAAATGATAAAATCCTGATACAACAGCCAGGAACCTGAAAAAACACAGGCTTCCCATATTAAAAAGTAGTCTGTAATTTCAACTTAAGTCTGCCTTGGGCTTCATTTTTTCTGGGTATAAAATGGGAGCCATATTAGCCCCTCACCTCATGGGTTTAGTGTGAAGCTAGAAGAAAGCCTATGCAGTGCTCAGACATTCAGTGACGGGCATGGCCAAAAAAGCAAAAGGAGAAATAATTAATTCTCTCTTCAGACAGGGTTTCAGTAATGGAGTACAAAAGACCTTGTGCCAAACAATGAAATTAATACAAGGTTATTAAATGAACACCATCTATCTTTTGCACCAAATGAAGCAGGGTTCCTGTCAGAAAAATAATATAGGATTATAATTAAAACTGGCCTTATATATGGCAAAAAGACCGAATTAAAACTGCGTAAGCAGGAGCATGCAAGCAGGGAATTACTTCATGGATTCTTCATTTTGCAGGCTTAATAAGTTGGAGTTTTTTTAAACCTCACTTACGGTTAGTATTTTAAAATCTACAATGAAGGAATGGATAGTTTCTCCAGGCACACTTGACTTAGCTCTTCTTTTAATTGACTATGCAGAGTCAAAGCTAGGTCATGTTGTAATAATGAGCACAGACTTGCATAGAATGCATATTCCCAAACGTATACAACCTACTTGCATCTATTATAGATCACTCCAAAATGCCTGACTCTACACTGATACTTTAACAATGTCCATAGTCAGCTCCTCCCATTTTGGTAAAGCACAGCATACAGCAGTGATGCTCTTAACTTCCACAGTTTTCTTAACAAAAGGCGTCAACGTAATTTCTGTTTTCTAAATGAGCCTTTCCACCTCTTTTGAAGGTCATCTTTTTCAGAGGTTAAAAGCATGACTGAGTGAAGGATGTTTACACCTTTCCCAAAAGGATGTTGAATTTTGTCACAAATGCTTATGGACTACTTTAAGGTTTTCTGGGTTAAAAAACCAAAACAAACAAACAAACAAAACCCCACACACACAAACACCAAAAAAAAAAAACCAAACCCCAACCCTTCTAGAGTACAGAGCATTCACAGGAATTGCTTTACCTGTGTTGTAAATTTATGCACCTCTGGATCTTAAGAAAGCAGCTGTTCAACATCTCATATAAGCATCACAGTGAGAAACAGGGCTGGAAGAAAAGGAAATGACTGTGTCTAACTGCAGACAATTGGAAAGACAGAACATAATTAACCAAGATGGAATTTTCCCTGTACCCTAAGACTGCCACACTTAAACTAA
>WAAD01010441.1:0-13006 GCA_013389945.1 Fregata magnificens | reverse complement strand
TTTATTAAAAAAAAAAGAAAAAAAAAAAAAAAAAAAAAAAAAAAAAGAAATGAGATGCTTACATTTCCAGAAACAGACAGGACTTTAGGTTTTTCCTATCACCCTGAACACTGCAACTCTAGCAAGAAGGTTTTCTGAGGCACAAATTCAGTATGAGCTTTAGAACAGCCTCTATTACAAATGCAAGAAGGAAATAACTTGTATTTTTGCTTTGACAGATTTGTTAAATCTAATCCAAGAAAGTGAGTAATAGAGCACATTCCCTGCTGTTAGAGAAAGCCAGAATTTTAACCAGGTCCTTAACCAGACTTCAATGAATCCATTTTTCATTGTTTATCTCTCTCTAAACTAGATGTAGGGATGACTTCTGACTTCTCCTGTTTTAAAAGCAAACTTCCTCCACCAAAACATCCTCTACAAAACAGAAAAATAAACAGAAACCCAAACAAATAAATCTGACGATACTCACTTTCTTCTTACAGTGAAAACAACAGCTTCTTTTTACATTGTCTCATTTCAACCAGATTATTAGAGACTAAATTAAACTAAATAAATATGTCAAGATTTGGAAGGCATTCATAACCCAAACAGAGACAGAGCTCTTAAACTGTTCGGTATTGAAGGGGCATGAGGTCAGCACATAACCACAGAAAGAGTCAGGCTTACACCTACTGAGCTTACCACGGGTGCTATGAACCCGCTAATTTCTACAAAAGTATTTTGGCATTGTGTAGTTGGTAATTTGGTAGTGCTTTCACAAAACATAGGTATTTATTTTATCTGCATAATAGAAGATAACACATCTGTTCAATTTATTCATTCAGGCCAATTTCCTTCCAACCTTATATATGAAGAACGTTGTTTTCAACATTTTTTCTTAACCTAAGAAGAAGAAAGGTAAAAAATTGGCCCTCAGTCTTTGTGGCAGATCAGAGCAGCAGGAGGTGGAAATTGTTTATCAGTTTTTCCAATCTCTGGTTTTCGAATAGTTTCCAGCTTTTGGGCATTTTGTTGAAACACTCACAGAAGTCTTTCATTCATGTCTGCGTTTAAAAAAAAAAAAAAAAAAAAGACAAAAAAAAGACAGAATACTCCACACCTGATGGAAAACTGAACCTTGGATTTTTCTCAGTTTGCTCTTCTGTACAAAACAAATCAGCTAAAGTAATAAGCAACTTTTAAAATTATACCTTCTATATAGTCAATAGGTTTGAATATTGCTGTATCAAATTAAATGAAGGACTGACCTGTTTCAAAATATATCTTCCAGCTTGGGCTAGAGCAAGGCAACTCAGAGACTGCTACATGAAAGATGGTAAAGAAAACATGAATTTACAGAATAACTGTTCTGTAAACTAAAATATTTCTTCATCCTGGATTTCATAATTGGCTTCAGTTCTGGTAATCTGGTTTCAACAACACATTATGGAGGAGTATGTCATTGCTTGTCTGTTTGTTCTGCAGAAATAACCTTCCGTTTACCAAAATTTTAAATTCTTTCACCTTCCATGAACCTGATCCTAATAAGAAAAGAAAGGGCAAATGGGATCTCCAGGTTATCAGCTCCTGAGTAGTAATCATTTCATGTATGTCCTCTTAAGACATAGGCATTTCTATCTGCTCTGTCCTAAAGTATCTCTGGAGTAGTCTATGACAAAGGCACAGCACAGGAATTCACTGAAACTGCCCAGGATGCAAATTGCAACAATGAAGTCTGTAGAGTGAGAGACTATGAGACAAGAAACCTCTTACTACTGATTTATACCAGTTCAATACTTACTATTTGTTTCCTTATTTACACTTAAATATTGACATCTAAGCTGAGACAGTGTAAATTCTTTCCAAAATAATGAAAAAGACAAATCAAGAAGAGGCCTCTAGCGCAAGAACTTAAGACAGTCCTGGTCAGACATATTGGCAGACAAAGTATTGGGGTTTTTTGTAGAGTTCAAGAAGTTGCTCAGAAATATCTAAGTTTAATAAAGCTTTCTTTCAGTGTGATAACCTGTTTCATAAGCAATTAATGTAAATTTTTCTAAGGGCAGCTGCAATTAATTTTACCATCTTTTGTTTTATATAAACTTGTCAATCTATTTCTTTCAACATGCACTGCACATCTGAGATTTCATTAAGCAAGGTCAAAGCTGAGATCTGTGATGTTTTCAACCTACAAATTTTGTTCTAATGGCATTCGAACACTTAAATATAACTGTGTACATTCCACACATAGTAAGGAAGCAAATTATATATATTCATTTTGCTGCTCTGATTGATTTAAGTCTCTTCAGTCTCTACTTCTTACGTTTAAATCACTGGGAAAAAAAAAATCAATAGAAAAGTATCCATAATATAGGATGGACTGTGGAAAAGGCCTTTTCTGAACTATTTCAAATTATCTAGTCAGCTGAACAGAATTTTGAACTTATATCTATTCTGATTTTTCTTGCCGTTATCATAGTCTGGCATGTTTTCCATATGAAACAAATCTGGAGAGAAAATAAATAAAGTTTTTGAGCTTGGTTTCAGGAGAAGAGGGTACATTTTATTAACATGAGGAAGATTATATACTATAAAGTAAGCTAAAGAACACAGCTTCAGATACCTTCAGGGTATTCTATCTTGAGCATAAAGCAATAACTGTATTATCAACCTCACTTCAAGAGCTTGTTCCTTTCTAAGCTATAGCTCTTCGAAGAGTAATAGACACACCTGTGTGAATGAAATTTACAAGGTTGAACTTTTAGCCCTCCCAAACCTGATAACACTTATAACTCCGAATGATTTCGCACATGGAATTAGTCCTCTTGATCTCATCTGGGCACTCTCAACAGACTGCACAGGAAAATGTCCAGCGGAGTCATCCTTGAACTTATTCAAACTCACAAGCTCACAAGTCTATTCAAGATCAATGCATTGGTTTGCAATCTGGGAAATGCCTTGAGCTGACCTTCCATATAAACTTCTAAGGAGCTTCAATGTTCCTTTGTTTATTCAATTAATCTAGTAAAGCATACAATCTCTATTTTTATGCAAGAATAATTCCCACTCCATAGTCCCAGATGTTTTCCTGGATGTAATTTCAACATTGTGTATCTTATTTGATGCCTTTGATTAAATTTGTAATGCATTTAAAATATCAGTGTGTCCAATCAAGTGTAAAGAGACATGTGAAAATGAAGTGACTCACGCGATGGGAATTAAATCTAACACTGCCTCGTCACCTATACTTTTATAGATGGATTTCATTTACAACTTAAGCAAATCTGTGCTTCTGTCACACATCATCAGCAACACAGACTAGAAAACACATATTGTACACTCATTAAATGTGGATTTGGATTGCAGAAATCTTATAATATATATGTTTAAACAAACATCTTAGGTTCTGTAGTTGAGCCATAACTACTCCTTCCTTCTTGAAAAGTAAGAAAATGCATAAAATTACTACTTTACTTCAAGGATTTTGTAAAAATACCATAATTAAAACTTGCAAAGCTCCCTTAAAAAGAGAACTGATTTGGCAGTAGACTAAACAAGGTCTGTCAGAAGCCTGTCTTTCCAAAGCATCTTCATACCAACATTCAAGTGAATTTTAAAAGAGGAAAAGCCTTTGTTGAATTGAGGGCTAGACAAATACAGTGGGCTGAACCCTAAGCCTCTGTAAGTTAACAGAAACAGAAGGCGGCTGATGTCAGTGAAACAGAGTTTTTGTATACTGGCTGAAGATGTAATTCAGTATCTAAGGAAAACAAACTAGAACGATGTGGACAGGAACAGTAAGAACAGTTTCCCACTGCATCTCTGTGCTTTATTTCCATTCGCCTTCTTTCCCCATCAGCGTCTGTGATTCAATTAAAAGAAGCTCCCGCATTTAATTTTGTTTCTTAATGTGGTGTCCTTGCCCTATGTACACAAAATAATTACAAGTGTTAGGGCAAGATAAAATGCATGTACAGCAAAATCTAGCTCTGGTACAACGATAGGCCAAAACAAAAGTTGCATCCAAAATTCAGCCTAAGGATGGCGAGGGTGCACATGTGTGTGCTTTAGGTGGTAGCGCAACGTTGTGTGTGTCCCTGCATCAGCTGTGTACACCGTTGGGGTTATTCAGTTCCTTTATACTGATATATCAGGAACACTGGAGAAGCCGCCACTTACTAGAGGTATCAGATGAATAGCGCTCTCTATGAACCAAGTGCTGCCTACAAAGTTTCAGGTCAGCTTCTGAAAATGCCTGTAGCACTGTGCTTCCTCACCGGCCGTGAAGGGACAGTCCTGAGGCCAGGAGCTTCCCTTCTGAGACTGTTAAGGCTGACATAGTGGATTTTGTGGTCAGCCCATCTGACTGCTAGAATGACACAATCTACCCTCTTCATGTGTGTAGTCAGGAAGCATGAATCTCTCTCTTGCTCTGGGAAGAAAAGAGGGGAGAATAATGAAGTCGGATGAAGAACCAGCTGGTTGATTAACTTAAATGAACGCTGACATATACAAGCTGTCCCCGGCTCCATCTCTTCTCAGGTTTATTTACATATGCTATCTTCATCATAGGTAGTATAATGGAAAGTAACACAATGCTGATAATAACAAAAGGCCAGAAAATGAACAATCAAACATTTACACATCATCTATTTGAAATGCCACGTTAGAGAGGTGGAGCCACTAAATGACTTTTGCAGTGATCTTTGGTGCTTCTTGTAGGGCTAATTACTAACAGGAACATTGTTGAATTACTAAAACCTCATCACACATTTTATGTATCTTTCTAGGCTGATGGGAACCAAGTTACACAAACAGATATCTTCATATCTGTGATCCTTCGAGGAACAGGCATTTTGATAATACTCAGAAGTGCTTGCAGTGACTTCCATTTCATAGCAATTCTGGATTGCAAAACTAATTTTGTGCAGTTTTGTTCCTTTGAATAATATAGTAGGTAAAAATTTACTTACTAAAATTATGACACTTCTCGATTTTGGTTAGGATGAACTATGTATTCTGCCCTGAAATAAAGGGCGTCACAAAGAGGCAGCATTGGGCAGGACAGAGAAGTGAGACTCCCAAAATAATTATGCTGACACTAATTTTCTGTTTTCCTTTGTTACTATTGTGACTATATTTGTTTGATCACAAGCTTTTCCTGTTCTCAAACCAAAATTCTCTTCATCTTAATAAGGTCACAAGTATGTGTTTACAACCTCAGAGTCTATTGTCTCGGAAATGTTTATGTGGACTGTCGTCTTTTTTTTTTTTTTTTTTAAGTCTTTATGCAACAAACCTGTTATGAAAAAGTACAGAGGTAGCAGAGCCCAAATAGCTGTATTTACTAAAAATACACAGCAAGTGGAAGATCTCTTGCTTTGGCAGACTTAAATCCAGAACACAGACCATCGTTACAAAATTCATGAGAAATTTTAGGAGCTACTGTCCCATTCTTGAAAATTGGCATGCTTAAGTAACAAATTTATAGGTAGCAATACACTAGCATCTAGTGTATACTCATATACTAACCAGTGCTTTTCTCACCCAACTTACCTCTGGAGACCTGAAAGCAGAGAACCAGGGAGGTCAGGTAACTACACAGGCCCCAACTGCTGTAGGGTGAATATGCTGCTCCCTGCTCTCTCCACCCAATGCTAGTAGATGTCACATGGCAGGCACCAGAAGAAAAGTCAGCAAAAACTTCAACAGCCCTCAAGCTATTCTTTCCATCTGTGCATTTCTGCACAGCTTCTGGTCACGTTATTTCATTCTGTTACTAGCTTTCAGGATTTATTGCGATATGCATGACATTTGTTTTATCTTAAGGCCTGAACAGCTGGAACCAAGAGGACCAGCGTTTCACATTTTCATTTTTTAAGAAGGACCCATTACTCCTGATCATAACGCAGAACATCAGAATGACTTGGAAACAGGAAAGAAAAAAAAAAATTATTTTTTCAGGCCAACTTCACAATTTGAACAGGAAGGGAGAGGGGAATTCAGTTGTCAGCTTGAGATTTTTTTAATCTAGGGGCAGGCAACACATTTCTGCTACTGTTCAAAAGAAACACAGTTGCTGTTGCTATGAGTGAACCTTTGCAGAGAAAGATGGTGTTTTCAAATGGTTGAAATTCTTCTTCCAGAACTACTGGAAATTTGAGAAGTGAAGATATACCTATGTGATATTTATTTGCATCATAAAAGTAAGTTTAGATCTGAATGTAGGAACACTTTATGAAACTTTAAGTTAATTCCTGTTTATGAAAGTCAGATTTACATGGACAATTTTGCACATTTCATTGGATTAATCATCACTTCAGATACGTGTAAGTGAAAATCAAGGAAGCATTAGAAACCACGGTTGCTGTCAAAAAGAATCTGCAGTTTTTCTTTGACTGCAATATATTTTCATTATTCATCCAGATGTAATTTCTTCAATGGCTTCTGGGCTAGAGAAACAGCAAATTCATTTCTGAGGGTTATGGCTCATGTCCTCAGAAAACACGTGGCATATACTTCCGCTATTTCACATACCAGGAAGATGCATTTAGAGCTAGATGATAATGGAAGAACCATGTAGGAAAAAATCTTAACCTGGGGAATTTAGAGGTCAAAAGGGAATAATCCATGAAATTCTCTTGAGCCAATCTCTTTGTTGGTGTAGGAAAGGGAAAGCATGTCCGCCGATTACAACAGATTTGCAACAAGTTATACTGGGGAAAAAAATAGCCTAATCAAAACAACCCACTAATAAATAAATACAGTTAGCACACTGGTCTCTGAGAACAGCTGCTGAAACAGCGAGCACTGTGCCCTTTCTCATGTCCTAAGCAGACAAAAATATATACCTCTCTTTTACACTACAGCTACCCATATCTAATTGTGAAAATAGGGGGAAACAGTGAAGACATAGATTAAAAAGCCTGTGTCTAGAGAGGTCTGGGGCATTTATGTGTAGAGATTTATTTACAATCTTTTTTTGTTTTGTACTAGGTGTGGTAGTGCCCTCTTGGTCCATCTTCAAAAGAGTCTGAAAGACACCAACATTTGCAAGAAAGCAGCAAAGGGGACCAGTATTGATTACAGACTATTAAGTGTAAACAAAGATCAGTTTACTCGATTTCTTTCCAAGAGACTTGAACAAGAAATCCTCACTCAGGGAGAGAGACATTCTCTCCGTCTCCTCACTGCAGGTAATTCAAAGGAGACCAAGGGAAACGGAATCTCATCCACTTTTTACTTCCAGACTGAGTCCCATGATTTAAGCTTGGCACAGGGACTTCACTACCTGAGGCTTTGAGCTCTGGCAGCAGATTTCAAGGAGGCCCAGCAGCCTCAGAACACCACCCAACTTCCCCACCATGCTGCACATCCTACTGAGAGTCCACGCAGGTCAACCTCATGCCGCCTTCTCTCCACCAGTCTCTATGGTACCCACTTTTTAGTCCTTTTATTTTTGCTTCTTAAAAAACCCAGAACTTCTATGTTGAAAAGTTATTCTTGTGCCCCATATTCATGTCTCCCTTCAGGCAAATCTTTTTCTGGCTTGTTCAGAAAAAGCACTCTGGAAAATTTGCAACACAACCAGCAGAGCCTGTGCCCTTTCATTTATCCTAGCTAGACTCCAAAGAAGTTCTGCTGATTTAAACAGCAGAGCCTCAGGGTCATGACCCCTTTCCTTGTCCTAAAATAAGTTTTCAGAAGCCAGCCTTGTGCCTGACTTTTTTGATAAAACAAAAAGAGGTTCAAAAAACCTCGTGCAAATGGCTCTGTTCTCTCAAAAACGGAAAATCTACCTTGAGGCAAGCACTCTTCAGTCACTAATAACAGATTCAACCGGAGAGCAAGGGAGCCACAGGAAGGAGCTCTGACTTCTGGCTGTGACTCTACAATGAAAACTCAGACTCCTCAAAAAGGACAGGCCTCTGTCTCAATACTGAGAACTTTGTGAACCTCTGTAACAGCTAAACAAAATTTGGAATAAACATTCCAAAGTAGCCTAGGGAAAAAAAGAGTGGTCCTTATCTTTTGTTATGTATTGAGAGATATTAAGCTAGTATTTAACAGATAGCAATATCACAACCTGAGACTTTTTGGAGCACAATAGTGGAAAGCTAAGCAATTATTTCTAATGCTACTTATTTTCTTGAGGCAGCTAGTTTAACTGCTGATATTAATTACCTCTGGCCCAGAGCAGCTTCTTCTTTGTGCTGAGTGATGTGTAAACATAGCTTCTTGTCTGACTTGAAAGACTCCAGGCAACCTGAAGCTTAAAGAAATCTTCTGGGGTGTGTTGAACATTCCTCCCACTAGATCTATGGCCATTTACACCCTATACTTCCCCAGTGCACAGGGGTCATTTATTTATTCTTGAAACACAGGTCATGAACATGACTAGAAGTAAACTGGGTTCAAGAGGAGGATCAGGAGTTAGTTTTGACAGATGTATTTATCAGTGTACAAAGCTGAAAGACGATTTTCAAATATGTAGAGCTAAAGCATATAAGTTCACATTTTTCTCCTTAAGGAAAGAACTCATTTAACAAAGCTTAACAAATTTAGAGAAAACTAATTATACTCCTGTTCCAGATAGCACTGGTTATTTTGGTCTAGGAAAGTTTAGCAGAGTTGAATATAAAATGTACCAAGCAGGTGTTTTTTATTAAGATTGCTGATGTCATGCATTACTTGGAAGCTACACAAAGCATGCAGGGAACATTGTGAAATGAAGTTAACGAGAGGGTCACACACCCGGTAGCTTCTGTAAGCTGAGCTTGCAGCATGCCATAGAGGTTTCTTGCCTTCCTCCCGAGTCTCTCCTCCACACTCCCCATCTGTCCAAATCAACCTTTGCTACAAAGCCTCCTTCCCCCTTCCCAGAGGTGCTCTGTCTTCCACATCTTTGTCTCCTCTACTGCTCCAGTTAATATGCAAAATTTCTCCCCATTTGCTTGCACTGTCCCATTCCACAGCAGTGAGTCCTCCCCCATGCAGCACAGCACCTCCTCATCTCTGGCACAGCAGGATCCTCCAGGTGTACCTTATAGAAACTCCTGAAGTTGCAGCCCTGCCCTGCCCCCCCTTACTACCTCCTTACTGGCCCTGAACTTGCCCCAGTATTCCTTCTTTCTTAGCAGCTGAATCTCCATTTTTTTCTGGTCCACAAGGACCAGAGAAATTGGCTTTTGTGCAATCCATTTTTCTCTAATAACAGCAGTCTCTTTCCTTGACTCTACATACCCCTGTTTGCTCTTTCTGTCCCTGCTGGTATTTGAGCTGTTGTCTCTCTTTACTAGGATATTCTAACTCCACAAACTACTCTTCCACATTTTCTGCCATCTCCTATTTTCCCCTCCATCTCCCATCACCAACACTTTCATAGGAGGCAGTCCATCAGAATAACAACACATTAAACAACTGTGAGAATGAGATGACATTTCTACTCTGCTGTACAGGAACCATTAACTAGGTCTCTGACTTAAAAAGACTGAAACTGTGGCTGTACTTGAGAGAATACAGAAGCTCCACGTGTCTCCCATTTTCTCTTATTGCTTTCTGTGAAATCAACAAGGTTTTGGCTATCAAAACCTGTAACTTTCCCTAAAGTTTTGAAATCGATCAGATGTGATGTTCAGCGGTTACTGTTTTACAGACGTACAGAGAAATGCCATTGGGTTGAGTCTGTGGCCTCTTGAGCTAAGCCAAAAACTGGAACAGAGGTCCTCCTGAAATAATTCCACTCCAGCTGCAAAGTAAAATAGGACCCTACTCAATTCCAAAACACAGACAGTGAGGTTTCTGAAAGTGCACTTATGTAAGACTTGAAGAAAACAAAAAAAATTTGGCCTCTATCCCATGGTCAAAGCTGACAATTAAGCCCCACTGAATTTTGCATGCAACTGGTTTCCTGGATCCAATTGCAGGTCTTCGTATTTACTAGGCTATATATTTACAGTTCTGTGTAAGTCAGAGCCAGATCCAATCATCTACAAAGCCTGGGGGTGAGAGTTACATTTAGGGTTCTTTACCATCCCATTTTGTAGGTGGAGACCAACAGCAAACTTGAAATCAGACAAATATCTCAACTCAGAAGTTCTGGGGTTTCAATCTCAGACCATATTTTTTTGCTTATTTTAATTACCATTATTTCTTTTTCTATGTAACAAAAAAGGAAACTATGGCATGATTTAGAATTTTGTTTTTGAACTGGCAAACAAAAAGAAAAAAAAAATGGAGCTGTGGACTTCAAAGACACTTTGTTCCACACAGACTTTTTCAGTCTGTTCTTTATAAAGCGAAGACTGTCTGTCAAAAGTGGTGAAGAGCTGTTCTTTGAAAAGCAAAGGCCACTCATGGGATCCCACATCCTGTACTACTGGACTCACTGACACCTATACATATACTTCGCATTGGCTATATTGACTATGCTCCATAATGAAGAAGAGACTGCTGCATAGCTCAATATTAAGCATAGTTCTAACTTTAAAGCTGTAGTCCAAGAAGCATTTTAAAGCATAGTTTCATTTATACATTTTCATTTACAATTATTTACTTCCTCTCTTGAGTCTGAAGAAAAGACATACAAACGTTTATTCTGTGCTCTGGGCACATTTGATATTCCTGTAAACAGACAGCAGCAAATATCCCCCTCAAATATTGCTGATGGTATCTTAAGTGAAAAAAAGCCCATGAGACCAGAAGAAATTTTCCAAAGTCCACAGATGCTCATAGACCCTCTCATATCAAAGAAATGCCAACTTTAACATTTCTGTCTAAAACTGGTATGCAGGAGGTTAGTCAATTGTCAAATTATATAGGAGCTTTGAGAGCAAGACCAACATCTCAGAATCTGCTGAAAATCTCAGAGTTAGCAGATTTAATGACATAATGAACAGGAAAGACTTCAGCTAATAACTAACTATCTGCTTCCAAATATATTTAAGATATAGTCCAAAGCAGAAAGGCCTACAACAGTCAGATTCTCAGATGAGAGAGGCGTGATTAGGCAGTGGGGATCTGGCAGCCAAAAGTAAAGACCACATGCCAACTGCAGCCAAATTCAAATAAAAGAAAGCTGTCCTGGCCACTGCTTGATCATTGTCACCCAAGGATAGCTGCAGATGTGGTTGTATTCCCAAGCTACAAACACATACAAGGAAACACTCCTGATCAGAGAGACAAAAAAATCTATTTTGTTCTAATTTTCAGCCTATCAAGAGTAGGCAGATGTTCCCCAAGAGACTGGGATGTAGCCATCCGAGAGTGAAAGCAAACGATGAATTCAGCCATAGATTAAAGATATCTCAACCACTTACTCTTCAGTAACATTCTTACTGGCCTTGGAGCCATCCCAATGTGTAAATGTGAAGGAAGACAAAATGAACCCTCTATAAGGACCTGATTAGAGCACACATAAAGAACAAGACTTAAAAAACCCCCAAACCTCTTGAACACTATTCTCTAGAATCCCCCTTACAAGGCACAAAGAATGAAAGCACTGCACATTGACTATGCATTCTTCCCAGTCCTGAGAGAGAAATTAAAGTCCTCTTGAAGTCAGAGGTAAGACAAATAACAGCTCCAATACGACCATCAGGATTTTAAAAGCACATATTAAAAGACCAAACTCATCATCTGTATGGCACCTGGACTATCCAGATTACCTGGGCCGAGAAGTGCAAGTAACTCAACTGAAACTTGCTCACGAGCTTGAACAGTAAGGGAATACTGGCATAAAATGGCACCTAACTTGCCTGTAAACGTCCTGCTACCATTTCATGAGCAACAGCTGTACCTGTGTTCCCTGAAGAAAAGCTGAGTTTCCCAAAAGGAGGAGGATATACTGCTGATCAGTATATCAGATTTCTCCTTTTCATAGAATCATAGCATCATAGAATGTCCTGAGTTGGAAGGGACCCACAAGGATCATCGAGTCCAACTCCTGACCCTGTATAGGACAACCCCAAAATTCACACCATACGTCTGAGGGCATTGTCCAAATGCTTCTTGAATATTGTCAGGCTTGGCGCCATGACGACCTCCTTGGGGAGCCTGTTCCAGTGCTCTACCACCCTCTGGGTGAAGAACCTTTTCCTAATATCCAACGTAAACCTCCCCTGGCATACCTTCCTGCCATTCCCTTGGGTCCTATCATTGGTGCCTGCCCCTCCTCTTCCCCCTGTGAGGAAGCTATAGACCACGATGAGGTCTCCCCTCAGTCTCCTCTTCTCCAGCCTGAACAGACCAAGTGACTTCAGCCACTCCTCATATGGCTTCCCCTCTAAACTCTTCACCATCTTTGTGGCTCTCCTCTGGACACTCTCTAGTACCTTCCTATCCTTTTTATACTGTGGCGCCCAAAACTGCACACAGTACTCAAGGTGAGGCAGCACCAGTGTGGAGTAGTGCCGGACAATCACCTCCCTTGACTGGCTAGCAATGCAGTGCTTGATGCACCCCAGGACACGGTTTGCCTTCTTGGCTGCCAGTGCACACTGTTGGCTCATGCTAAGCTTGCCATCGACCAGAACCCCCAGATCCTTCTCCGCGGGGCTGCTCTCCAGCCTTTCGTTCCCCAGTCTGTACGTACATCCAGGGTTGCCGTGGCCCAGGTGCAAAATCCAGCACCTGCCCTTGTTAAACTTCATACGGTTGGTGATTGCCCAGCTCCCTAATTTGTCCAGAACTCTCTGCAGGGCCTCTCTGCCCTTGAGAGTGTCAACAGCTCCTCTCAGTTTTGTGTCATCAGCAAACTTTCATAGTAATCCTTCAAGTCCTGCATCCAAGTCNTACATTGACTGGCTTCCCTTGGTCCACTAGGTGGGTAACCTTGTCATAGAAAGAAATTAAGTTAGTTAGGCAAGACTTTCCCCTCGTGAACCCGTGCTGGCTGGGACCAATGACTGCGTTGTCTTTCAGGTGTTTTTCAATAACTCCTGGAATAATCTTCTTCATAATTTTGACAGGCACAGAGGTGAGACTGACAGGTATGTAGTTACCAGGGTCATCCCTGTTGCCCTTCTTG
>WAAD01010440.1:429-71984 GCA_013389945.1 Fregata magnificens | reverse complement strand
AAGGGTTATAGTAAATAGGGTTACATCAGGCTGGCGACCGGTCGCTAGCAGGGTTCCGCAAGGATCCATCTTGGGGCCAGTGCTCTTTAATATTTTCATAAAGGACTTGGATGCAGGACTCGAAGGATTAGTATCAAAGTTCACTGATGACACGAAATTGGGAGGAGCTGTGGACACTCTCAAGGGCAGAGAGGCCCTGCAGAGAGGTCTGGNTCTCAAGGGCAGAGAGGCCCTGCAGAGAGGTCTGGACAACTTAGAGGGCTGGACAATCACCAACCGTATGAAGTTTAACAAGGGCAAGTGCTGGATTTTGCACCTGGGACATGGCAACGCTGGATGTATGTACAGACTGGGGAACGAGAGGCTGGAGAGCAGCCCCACGGAGAAGGATCTGGGGGTTCTGGTCAACCCCAAGCTAAACATGAGCCAACAGCGTGCCTTGGCAGCCAAGAGGGCGAGCCACGTCCTGGGGTGCATCAAGCACTGCATTGCTAGCTGGTCGAGGGAAGTGATTGTCCCTCTCTACTCTGCACTCGTGCGGCCTCATCTTGAGTACTGTGTGCAGTTTTGGGCGCCACAGCATAAAAAGGATGTGAAGCTACTAGAGAGTGTCCAGAGGAGAGCCACAAAGCTGGGGAAGGTTTTAGAGGGGAAGCCATATGAGGAGCAGCTGAAGTCACTTGTTCTGTTCAGCCTGGAGAAGAGGAGACTGAGGGGAGACCTCATCGTGGTCTACAGCTTCCTCACAAGGGGAAAAGGAGGAGCAGGTGCTGATCTCTTCTCCCAGGTGACCAGTGACAAGACCCAAGGGAATGGCAGGAAGATATGCCAGGGGAGGTTTAGGTTGGATATTAGGAAAAGTTTCTTCCCCAGGAGTGTGGTGGAGCACTGGAACAGACTCCTCAGGGAGGTAGTCATGGCGCTGAGCCTGTCAATATTCAAGAAGCATTTGGACAATGCCCTCAAACACATGGTGTGAATTTTGAGGTTGTCCTATACAGGGTCAGGAGTTGGACTCAATGATCTTTGTGGGTCCCTTCCAACTCAGGATATTCTATGATTCTATGATTATTGCCGCCTTATTATTTTTGGTTTAATGTCTGAGATTGGTTATAGTTTTTATACTTTGACTCAAGATTTCGATCATGTAAGTTAGACATTGTAATTCCTAAAAAAACCCCCCAAAACCAAACAATTCATGTCAGTTAATTTTAGATAGCTAAAAAGCGAAAGAGTTTTTACAAAGACTGATTTATTTATCTCAGTTATTTTGGGTACCGATTTTAGGATGGAATTATTTTTTCTTTGGAAACATTGATTTTATCCTTTGCTTAAAAGGATAACTAGCCTTGACTTAGCATTTGAGCACGTGAGATGCATGACACCTTGTAAACTGCATGCACCTGGGTTCCCTTGATAGTCCGTTAAATTAGACTAATCCAAAGCATAAGCCAAAAAGTCTGTGTGCTCAACGAAGCACTGCCTAGAGCTAGCCAGAAGAAATGTTTGATATAGACGAGTGTCCTTCAATAGGCACTGAACTGAATGTGTGCATTTATCAAAGGTAGCCAGTGTTGGTATCCATCAGTTAAATAACAGAAAGCTGCTAGGGTCCGGTGTTCAGAAATGTGAAACCTGCGTTCTGTTTTTCTCCAAAACCTGAGGAAAATTCAACTTTTCTCAACTCCGGAAAATGTCTTAACCATTAGACTAGAAGGCATTCTGGTAAAAGGTGCTACCATTTCCTCTACTTGAAACTGGGTCACTATATAGTCAGGAATGTAGGAGTCATACAGGATGAATGGATTGCACCATTGACAAATGATTAGGCGATTTGCTTGGGAGCAGGGAGCTATAGGGTCCATACAACATCTCTCCATATATTTTGAATTAGTCAATCACTACAGAAAGAAACAGACAAAGGGAGATTTAGTGTGTTACCTTTAATTGGTCCACCTAACTAGAATGTCTTAACAGAATAAAATATAGAAGTTTTTTTAAGGTTGGAGGCCAAATAAAAGGCTGTGAAAAAGTAACAATGGTTTGGAAGAGCATATAAACAGCATTACATAATAAGCACTGCATGAATCATAAAGTGAGTCATAACACTGGATAGTTCACATTAAGAACAAGTTGCTTTTTTTCACATCTGTATTCTTAAAAAGATACTATGGTGCATTTGCTCCCATTTGTATTTCTACACGTTTTAATTAGGATGATTATCCAGCAATGGGAAATTATTCTCCTTCGCATATCTAGAAACTTGTAGAAGCCAAATAATATAAATGTAGCTTTTTCCTTTTCATAGGAATATTTAATTTCTAGAATACACTGTTTCTTCTGGTGCAAGATTTCTTAGCAGCATCATTCATAAGGTGGAGGAATTCATGGCCTTTATTCATTCTTCAGAAAAATTAACTCAGTTTTTTCAACTTAACTGTGGTTGCATCTTAACTGTGGATCATGCATAATCCACTCCTGGTCCCTGATCGTCCAGATGAGGAGAGCTGTTAGTACGCATCACAGTTCCCACCTGCTTGTACTTTTGATTTCCCTCCTAGCTGAATCTAAGGAGAGTGTAAGATGATGCACACTTGGGTCTCACACTAAAAGGAAGTCAGGATGCCTCTAGCCTCAGCATCTGAAAATCAATCCCAGAGCCCCCAGTTTAGCCTCTATAACTCATTTTTGCTTCTGCTCCTCTAGAACCACTGCTGTGGGAGATGGCTTGCCATTGGGCATCCAGAATACATTATAGAATATGTCCTTCACCGAGGAAATACATCTATGGCAAGACACAGGGACACATTATGGAGAATATATTTCTTTCCTTACCACTTTTTTACATTTCCTGAAGCAATTTGGGAGTTTCTGCAAGGAGACGAAATCTCTTGAGATTATGGAAAAAATGTTGATATACTGCTCCATTCTGTCTTCATTTTTTTCTTTGTGGGTGTCACAACAGAGACGTGTGTAGGACAAATATATATCTATTTAAAATGGATTTTGGGGAGTGAAAGAAGTTATACCGTAGTAAGTAGCTGTCCATACTCCAGTAGGCAGAGATAATACATGGCTGGTACAAGTGAAGATATTTTAGTAGTCTCAAATAATTTTCCAGAAGTTATGTTCCATCTTGCTAGTGTTCTGATAGAAGCAGGAAAAGATATTTCATTTCCTAACCTTTTATCACAGGAGTAATTTATGATGCTTTGCAGCTTGTTGTGTTTTGTCACTTTTACTCTGAATTCCTATTTTCTTCATTCCTTTTTCCTTTGCCTTTCTATCTGGGAGTACTTCTGACATACATCACTGTCACAGGCTGCAAGTGGATTAGCCCTACTAACCTTAATTAGCTTCTCCATTTTATATTTTATTAAACCAAGAATCCCAAGATGGAAATTGTTTAAAATGTTAGAAATTAATTAACTCTCTATTGATGGCTTGACTGGCTTTCTTGTTTCTTTCTTTTTCTGTCTTTTTTTTTTAAATTAAAAAATCCCAATAATTCAAAGTTCTAACCATCAGTACATTTTCTTCATATAATACATTTTAGAGTGAAGTAAAATTCCACTTCACAGAAGCAACATTTTTTCTATAGGTTTTCAAGAGAACCAGAATATGTATCTTCTGGAATAGCTGGACAGGATGATGAGTAGTGCTGTATGAAGTGCTAATGAATAGCAAACATAAAAAGGAAATTGACAGTCAGTAGAAATGGCAAAAAGCCTATTTATGAAACGCAGCAGTGATGTTGTTCTAAGATTTTTGGACTCTGCCTAAATTCTACAGCTCTATCTACATTATTATTCCCATTTCTTCCTCTTCATTCACATTTTGCTTCTAAATTGGAATGCAATGTGCCTACACAGTCCTCTATTTCCACCTGTCACAGAAAAGAAATGGTGCCTGAATGAGATGTATACTTTGCTCAAACAGATCACAGACAAATAGACCAGTCCATTGGGGTTTGTGTCCCAAAATATACCAGCAGGGTAGGACACCAGACAAACCCATCAAACCTGCTCCATGAGTTTCAGAATGGATAATTGAGAATAAGTCTAGAAAAAACTAAACTTCAACATTATACGTAGATAGATAGACAGATAGATAGGTAGATAAAGATATTTTATAGAGTAATTTAAAGGCCAGGCTGTGCGTGATATATAGCCACACAAGAGAGAATCCAACAGAATATAAGACAAAGAACATATGGAAATGTGAATCTACCAGTGATATAAGAGCTCAGCTGCAGCAGCAAGTTTAAAATTGTCACGTATTCCACAAGGTGTGGTGTAGCACTCTGACTTGACACACACGAGCCAAGACAATTGAGTCATAAAATAAAGCTGGTGAGATAAAAGCAGGATTGACACAGCACTTCTACATTATTTTATTATTTTCTTCTTATATAACTTTATATTACTTTATCCAATATTATTTGACATAATTTTATTATTATTATTTCATTAGTTGTTTTATTTTGTATTGTTCTTACCTTGTTTTAGGAAAATTCAGGTCAATTTAAAGTAACTCCTGTATATAAATCCAGTTACTTTACAGAAATTATTGAATTGCTCAGAGAAGTATGTACTTCTCAAAGATTATTACAGAAACTGACCTCAATGAATCTGTCTCTATCCAAGCAAAGTTATGCTGCAATGATAAAAAGCTAATGGTGAAAGTATAATCATAAGCAAAAACCGTGGGCATTTGTTTAAAGCACAGCCTGGGAAAATAGAGAACCAATGGATTCCTAAGTTCTTACATAGCCCAATATAACAGGATTTGCATTCAGTAATGAAACATATGGTCTATAGGGAGCCTTCCATACCTTGACAAACACAGTTGTCCATCATCTTTTTAGGACGCAGAATAAAGCTAATAGTAAAAACCCCACACAAACAAACCCTCTATAAGGGTATTCAAGAGATACCCTGTGTATTCATTTGTTGACAGATAATCAAAGTCACAGTTCTGCAGGAGGAAAAAAAGATAATTTCTTGAAAAACTAAACAAAAGCCCATTCGGTCCTTAAAAAAAGAACATTAGTGATTTTATAATACTAATAAAAAACTCAAAAGAGACTTCCATCCAAGAATGTATTAGAATAAGATAGTAATTTGTTATGTGCAGCATACAACAAGATTACACATATGGTCTTAAAGAAAGGTCATATTATTTTGTACAGAGAATCAACTTTGTATAAAGATTACTACATCCTGCTACAGAAAACAAGTCAAGGTAATTTTACAATATCATCAGTGTGCTCTGTATACAAATGATTCTACACATATCTATTTCTGTATATGAACAATCACTAAGTTCATGGTTTTGTAAGAGTGTTTGGTAGTCAAAATGAAGGTCTTCAATGTGTATAAAGGGTTAAATTGTTATTCTGAAAAAATGAACTTTTAAAAAAGTATCAGGATTATTTTTGCCACTGAAATATTTCAACTTTATAAAAACTATTTCAATAGTAGATAGAGAATCAAAATCAAGGTCTATTTCCTTCACTTTTACTTATACTATAGAGGGAGAGAAGAACGAGAAGAAACTCTTTCTTTTAGCAGATTTAATGATTAAAAATACTTACTTGGCCTTGCAAGGCAAATTGGCTTGTATCTTACAAGAAGTCAAAGCTGTCTTTTAGCTCAAATGTAATGCTTTAAAAAATGGCACAGGTTCCATCTGTGGTTTTGATTTGCTGTCTTCTAAAAAAATGTGTTATCACTTCAATTTAGAATGTTGCCTTGTAATTTTATCACAAAATATTCACACAAAGCAGTCCTCTATGTCAGTTAATTTATGCACACACATGCATGCACATGCACACACAAACGCGCACACATTTTATACACTTTATCATATCTACTAGATAGAAGGAAGAATTAATTTTGGCAATTATTTATCCTAAAGCATAGGCCCAGAAGTTGGCACATGTCTTCTCGACTAGTGCCTTTCATGACCAAGGCATTAACTTTCCATTCAACGTTCAGCAATCACTAGGTTAGGGGAAGGTTACAGATACTGTTATGAAAGATGATTTTTTTCTCTTNAGAACATATTTTCCAGAAAATCACAACTATTGAATATCTGATGTTACAAAGGTGTTGCAAATTTGAAATGTGAATGATTTATCATTGACAACATGAGTCCTACTAATTTTTATATCAGAATTTCTTTATTTTCCTTTTTTTTTCAGTAAAAGATATGTTTTCCATAACATCAGGATGAACTCCATCTGGACTTTGACGCGTAAAATTAGTTTTCTTATCTAATGTGTTACAATAAGAAAACCAAAATGAATTTTTGACTAAATTATGCATACAACTATAACTTTGCACATGTCATTTTGGACACAATTTAGAGACAAATTAGTTGCAAAAGTGTATAGGAGGATATTTTTTGAGAAACTTCTTTTACTGGCTTTGATTTATAAAATGTAAACCAAACAAACACAGAAACACTTAACTTGTGTGTCAGATCGCTGGTTGAATTTGCAAGAATATCAGTTAGAAAAAGAGGTAACAACCTGATTCTGCTTCAGTCAATGCATAATTTGTCAATCACATTGCTATAACAAGGAATTTCATCCACTATCTTTTAAGTTCATGTTTGGGGATGGGAACAGGAGGAACTGGAAACACTAGGATATGGGAATTAATGAGATGCAATACATGACATGACAACTTTTTCACTTTTCTTAGAGTAGATTCCAAATTTAATGTGGATTTATTACATTTCTAGGCATGCTAAACTTGGGTTGCAAATCAGGCAAACACTTGGCTGAACTGACAAGCTGTGACAATTAAAGCAGTCTACCTTTCCTGCACCCATAGGTGAGATGCTTTGTGTATAGCATGCTCATGTGTTTTTGAAGCAGGCTCCTATGCATACATGTCCTGTAATTGGATCTGCCTACCCTTGCTTGTTTACATTAATCCATTGTAACCTCAGGAGTTGTTGTAGGAGTATATCCAAAGATAACTTGGGTGTTGGAGTACTGAAACCTGTTCCCTTGTTGGTGCTCCTGGAATGTAGTTCATATCCTTGATTAAGGCATCAAATTAGACAGCTTACTTAGGAGCATTAAAATCATATTATACACCCAGAACATGCTCCTTGTCATGGGCTTAAGTACCCAAATCATAAGCAGTTTTGCGACATAAGTAGGTGGCATTCCAACAATATTATACAAAAGATTTCTTACAAAACAATCATGCAGGATGTGGAAGACCTGGCGGTCATGTCTACTTCAGTTTAACAACAGATTAACAATCTTTTTTTAGGGCCAAGGGATACTTTCAGCAAGGTGACACAGTATCACTATAAGAAAATGAAATGTTCACCCCATTATTCAGCGTCCTTCATTAAAGGGAACCTTTTTGAGCTGAAGGAGAGCATAAAATGCAGGTCATAGAACACAGCTAAGTTGTGGAACTGAGTGCCAGATATTTGTGATACCAAATATTTACACTGGTTCAAAATGCAACTGTGGAAACTGAAGAAATAATCTAAATCTGAGGTAGTCACCTCAATCTCTGTGGTTTCTTTAAACCTGCCCCCAGAGTTTCTGTTTCTCTCAGTGGACTACTGAAGTTGAATAAGAACATTAGCTGAGATGTAGATCTGCATGTATAGATTGCAGACACCTAAAATTAGACAATATGTACTGTAGTAAGATACTGCTTCTTTGCTAAGAAGTCTAAGTCACTAATCTCTGGAAGCAGTTGGTGGATAGCAAGGAAGTAAACATTTATGTATTTACTGTTCTTTAGGCTTCTGTGTGGGCTAGTTTCAGAGATGGGATATGTTCTAGATGAATCTTCACTCCAACTGAGCATGTATCTTATTTTTGGAACAGGTGTTGACCTTCCTAGCCCACAATGAAAATTAATCTGCTTGTGGAGAGCAACAGACTTCAGGCATATTAGGAAATATGAAAACTTGTATATCTGTGTACTTCAATCTGAGTGTCTGAAGATGCTAATGTGCTCAGGATCTTTTTCAGGTATCCTACCTGTGCATTGTATTTGGATCTACCTTTTCTGGCTATGCCTCTATTTTAACATTGGAGGGTATATCTGAGTGTAACATACCAACTTGACATAGCTAGTTATGTCTGCATTACCTGTAAGAGGAAGGCTGAACCTTGAAAGTGTCTCTGTATAGATTCAAGGTATAGTGGCAGGAGACAATGTGCTTGGAGGATAAATCCTGAAAACAGTATGAGGCCTTCAAGTACGATGACACTGTGCACGTACCTTTGGAAGATGCATCAATAGGAATAGATGTACCCACTTCCATATTGCAGGTTGGCCAGGCTCCAAAAGTAAAATAATTGATTCTCATTTGCACCAAAGCTTCCACACCATTATAGAAGACCTTTTATGCACAATAAGAAATCCTAAGCCAGTAAAAATTAAGGCAATTACCTTAACTTCCATGTAATATTCTATTTCTGTATTCTTTGTTTAGAACAACCTTAATTCAGTTTTTCAATTTCTTTTCACATTCCCCTGATTTCTTCCTTTGGACTTGATCAAGGGATTTTTTTTTCTTTTACTTCGGTGTCATTTTGAAAGACGGAGCCAATGTGGCTTTGGTATCCTAACTATAAAACCTGTGGCTGGGATTTCTGAGTCTAATCTGTAGTATTCTACAGAGAAATAATAGTTGTTCTGACTGGGCTGTGTAACAGCTGGAATCCTGAAAAAAAATGGCTGTTGTATATCTGCAGTTTAATAGCATAGCACAAATTCAATGAGTTCAATGTGTTGATGTATTGGGGATGCATTTATTGTACTATAAATTCCCAGTGAATTTGGTTTGCTCAGGCATAGTAACTCTGGTGCCCTTTTGATGTATTGCATGACCTGCAGAATTGACTTGCAGTCCTCCAGAATGTTTTACAATTATAGCATATCCTCTATTTCAGCTTCACTGTTCAGGGAGTTGTACAGCACATGCATGAATGACATGGGCACATATTTTTCATGGAGTTTTCTAGACAGAAATATCAAAGCTTCATGTACACATTAATGTGACTCAGTTGCAATCACCCATAATCCCTTCTTACCTTGTGGTTTGTGGTTATTTCTGCCCTTCTTTTCACCTTTTATGAGATTAGATTCCAGTTTAATCTCTTCAGTTCATTCTTCATACACTAGATGTTCACTTCTTGTAATTACTATTATGGCAACACATCCATTCTTTTTCTTTTCAGCAGTAATTGGTCTCTATTACATTATAATTTTTCACTGTCTAAATCCACCTGTTTTATTAGAATACAGTGAACTGATTTAACATACTTTCAGTGGAACAGATTTAATACCAAGTGCTTCAGTGCTGGAAGCCCAAGTTTAAGATTTAGACATAAAAATACTACAGGTGGGCACCTCCCTCACCCTCTAAAGTGATAAAGCTCCATTTAAAGTTAAGAAACTCTATACACGACAGATTGTTGCTATGGTAGAAATGCTGTTCTTTCACATCAAATCTTTCCCTTGTGTGCTAGGTTGCATTTTGTTTGCGGTTTCTTCTATTCTTTTGTCATTTCTTGGCATTATGTCATGGTAAAAAAAGAATTTTAATCAAGATTTCCAACTGAATGAAATAGGGATGTATGGATATTGTATTGTAATTGTATTAACAATTCTGCTGACAATAAGAAGTTCTACCTGATTGTTGCTAGTCACATACAATTAGTTTCTGTACAGAATAATTCCATCATACATTAAGGCATTTCTCAATTCTCCCATTGTAATTTTTTTTCCCCTGAAGACCAAAAAAAAAAAAAAAAAAAAAATTTTNNNAAAAAAAAAAAAAAAAAAAAAAAAAAAAAATTTCTAGTTCCTAAATCAATCTCAAATTGGTAACACTGTGAAATCACAAAGCATGCCACAAATACAGATCAGGACCGCTACTGCAGAAAGGTGTCATCACAGACATTATCTTCCCATCTCTTTCCCTTTTTGTTTTATCCTTTGAGAGCACTGAAGCTTCTTCCTAAAGCAATGTCCACACACTGTTTGAACGTTTTTAAATTTAGGTATGTTGTTTAGGGGTCTACCCTCTATGGGTGCTTTTTAGGATGAATATAAATCTTCATGATGGTTAATCACACAGGTGCAATAGACCACAACCGCCTTGCACAGGTGTGTGCCTTTGAGTCACAAGACAATATTACAGTCCAGTCATGCCAGGACACGAATTCTCCCTTTCTAAGTGTTGATCACCATGATCTTTAGCGATCAAAGACAAGGAATCTGAGAGAAGTCATTTTTATTAAGTGTTTTGATTTTAGCTGATCAGCATGGGATAAAATGAGCACTCACATTACATAACAACTTCTAAATTACTCTGGAGAGTATTATAAAATGTACCTTTCCTACAATACTTCCTACAATATAAATACTACAATAAATAGATTATTAACAAACAACAAATTTTTTTAAAAAGAAATGCATCAACATACATGATTATACATCTGTGAGATGATAGATCTACAGGTCTTTTTCAAACTCAGTAGCCATAAGCCATCACCTAAAAAGCCTGACACTATCAAAGGTGTGTATGAATACCCAGTGTGAAGTCCAGCCTCCGTTTGACCATGGATACATCTCTTCCATTTCAGAGATGGTTCAGAACTGAACAACAAGCAAAGCAAACATATGTTTATTTGAAAAAGACTACTTTAAGATAGTTTATGAAATGAGTATGCCTGCTATCAGGTGGCAGTATGATAATTTGTTCTGATTTGTTTCCCTCCTGAGGCTTAGCTAACAAAGCCTGCTTGGTACTGCCTTTGAAGAAATTCTGCAATAAGTTGATCTTCAGTAGACAGCTTCTTGCTCTCTGCCAGTTTTGGAAAACTCATTCTTTCTCCATAGTCCTCTCTAAATTATTTTTTCCATGTTCTAATTGAAATCTGATCTGTTGGCAGGGATTCAAAATTGAAGTCTCAGGGGTTTTTATACTTGTATCAGTCAGATTGTTTTATGTTTTCACCTTCATTTATGCTTTCAACTCCATTAATTGCTTGTTTAAAATGTCTCTTTCTTCCAAGTTCCATTTTAAGTATGTTCAGTATCCTTATATTGTCAAAAGCTCCAGCAAGAGCTTCTTGGAGCATCATGGTAATGCTCTCAGTTAACTGAAAACTTCTAAAACATCTAAATCACCATGTTTTGCTAGAATTGTTGCTTCTGATTTTCTTTTTTGCTGATGCTTCTGCATTTGGTGTGGACTGCTTTTTAAATTTTCTTTAACCAGATTTCCAGATTTCATCCATCATAAAGCTGTTTCTTTCTTTCATACTTGATATCTTCTTGGTGTCCAGTAGTTACTCAGAGCCAAGGAAAAATGACAAGACTCTACTTCCTTCACTTTCTCAGGATTTAGGCCCACATCCAACCACCTGGGAATACTAACTTATTGTTTTCCAATTAGTGCAAATATTAATTTGAGTTAATAAATTATTAACTTAAATAAATCATTGGCTGCCTACAGGTCTGGCTGAGCAGCACTATGTAGCTTGAGAACTGCATGTCATTATTAATGTCTTTAACTAACCTCTTCTCAAAAGTTACTTTAGGAAAGCCATCCCCCTACATATCTGAGCAAACTTTTTTCCCACTGAGATGGAATGACAATTAAAATATTTACATATATTTTCACCTAGACTAATAGATTTTTTGTAGTGATGTTAGTTTTTTATAGCTTTCATGTGACCTCAACTTTTTTCACTTATAACATTTGCTGTACCTTTCCTGCAAGCAAAAAAACAACCAAGTCTCATGACTGTAGTTGAAGACAATAATTCTTCCCATCTTTTCCAGATAAAAAATGTAGAATACGTAGAAAAATCTCCCTTCATTCATAAATCATACTTTTAGTTTGTATCCATTTGTTTTTCAAACCAATGCATTTTATTTAAAGCCATTTTATATGATAGCTGTCTGCTATGTCTAACTTAGCACAAGAAAATGCCAAAAATTCTTTCAGTTCATAATTCTATAACAATGGTAGCACATCTTTTTATGAATTATTACCCTAAAGACACTTAAAGTGGGTACCACTTATATTGTTCTATTCCTCTTTACACAGTTGTCTTGCACATTTGAGTCACGCTATATTATTCAGATGACAGAAAAGGCACTTTTTGCCATTTCNTGCAAACTTTTTGTTGATTTCAGTAACTATATAAATTGGCAACAACAGTAACTGCCATGTGAATGTTTTTTTGCTTTCTGCTCCCTAACATTTTGAAACAAACTTTTAAAAGGAAAAAGATAATTCCTCAAGTTTGTTGTTTTTGTCATTTTTAATTCTATTCAAACTATTTTTTTGAAAATGCTTAATGCTTCAACATCATGACAGAATGCATACACATTTACAGAGCCTTTATTAATTCCTCTGGGCAATTACTTACTCTTTCTTGTAGTTCATCTGCAAGGATCTTTAAGGATGTTATTCAAGACTTCTATTGCCTTTTGATGAGGCATTTAAATAGATTTTAATATAAAATAACTAATTTGGATTTTTTGGACTCATTTCTGCATAAGAATTACAAGCTTCCTGTTAAAATAAATACTAAAGTACCTTCTAAATTTCTGAAACACTTCTGTCATGCATAATATAACTTAATATGNGTATGTAGAATGTTAGCCCTCCTGGGTGTATTCTGACTATTTTTATGGGAAATGGAGGATTATTTGTACCTCTGTCATCGCTATGAAACCGTTAGTGCAACCAAGACAGCAGGTTGAATTATCGATTTATAGCTCGATGAACATCATCAATTATAAAACCAAGTTTACGTTTGAACAGACAGCAAAGAGATATTATGTTTAAAATAGCATTACTTTCAGCTTATGTCATTTTAGACAAACTACTACATTTTTCCCTAGATGAAAATGCAAAACACTGAAATACCTTGCAAACTTTTTGTTGATTTCAGTAACTATATAAATTGGCAACAACAGTAACTGCCATGTGAATGTTTTTTTGCTTTCTGCTCCCTAACATTTTGAAACAAACTTTTAAAAGGAAAAAGATAATTCCTCAAGTTTGTTGTTTTTGTCATTTTTAATTCTATTCAAACTATTTTTTTGAAAATGCTTAATGCTTCAACATCATGACAGAATGCATACACATTTACAGAGCCTTTATTAATTCCTCTGGGCAATTACTTACTCTTTCTTGTAGTTCATCTGCAAGGATCTTTAAGGATGTTATTCAAGACTTCTATTGCCTTTTGATGAGGCATTTAAATAGATTTTAATATAAAATAACTAATTTGGATTTTTTGGACTCATTTCTGCATAAGAATTACAAGCTTCCTGTTAAAATAAATACTAAAGTACCTTCTAAATTTCTGAAACACTTCTGTCATGCATAATATAACTTAATATGAAGGACTGATTCAGACACATTTCATGTTACATAACAAAATGTACTCACTTCCCACATAATTCAACACAGTCACTCACTCTTCCCATTGTAAATATTAGATTTGACTAGTAATATACTTAGTATACTTCAGGATGAGGCTCACAGTCTTCAGTCTTTTATGGGTCTGTTACAGAGCTTCATAGTAATTAATTTATTTTTTGTAATTTTAGAACCTTTTCTCCTTGTTCAAGTAATAGATTGAGATCGAAGCAAATTTCAGAAAGCAGAGCCAACGAGGGGAATTTTAAGAAGAGATTATGATTAAGAAATATCAGATTCCTTCCTGATGACAACTTTTGTTGCTGTATTATAGAAATAGTAAGGAATCCATTCTCTATGAACATGCTTTGGACTACGACCAAGTCACTTTTTACTCTCTGGGTAAATTACATAGAGTGAATTACATTTGCTTTTCACTAGACAGCCTGTTTTCCAAATCTCAGATCAGGCATACTTATAAATCCTCTCCATTGATCCATTCTTTTAATGGTTTTTGTGGTGAGTGGTCTGTTTCTTTACTTTCAGAATGTTTACTATTCATCTGGTTAAATATGAAATGTAAAATAATTTTTATCAATATAAGATGACTGTGTTTTTTTACTACAGAGTAAATGTATTCTTTGCATATGTCTATTGTATCCCAATTATTAATGCCTTACTTATTCCTTCTTATCTAGTATCTGTATCAACATTACTACCTTGTTTCCTCTGAACATATATTAAGAAATTTATGATTATTGACCTTACTTCTGCTGGCTACAGATTTTTTTTCCATTGGTTTTTTTTTGCTGTCCTTATCTATAATTTAAGTAAAACTACTGAAAAAATACTGAATTATGGAATCACAGAAAAAAACCAGTTTGAAAGGGACTACTGGAGGTAGTCATCTGTTTGAACCTCCTGCTCAAAACACAGCTAACCTTAAGGTTAGATCAGATTACTCAGTCTTATCTAGTCGTATTTGAATATCTCCAAAGTTGGAGATTCCACAGCATCTATGGACAAACTGTTTCAGTGTTTAGCCATTCTCATTGTGTTTTTCTGGTTTGTCGTGTCCTGTCCGTGTCCCCCCCTTCCACCCCCAGCTCCTTATACCTTATCAGAATTTCCCTTTGTTCTTTCACTGTGCACTCCTGAAAGGAGTCTGACACTCTTTTGTCTGTACCCCTCCTTTAGGCAGTAGAAGACTGCTATTAACTCACCCTTTAGCTACCTCTTCTCCAAGCTATTCAGCCACCCCTCACATTTCATGTGCTCTTTAGTGGCTCTTCACTGTACTCTCTCCAGTACATCAGTATCTTTGAGGCCTCAAACAGGACACAAAACAGAAATGCGTAGGCACGCATTTCTTCCCTGCTTTGTTTTGTTTTCTGTATATGTTTTGCAGTTCACATTCAGACTTCACACATTTAACTCACCTTCCCTTAAAAACAGCTTTGCACGTTCTTCAGTCTTGTTACCATTTTTACAGAACAGCACTGTTATGAACACACGAGCTTGATCAATTAATTATAGAACCACAGAATCGTAGAATTTGGGTTGGAAGAGACCTTTAAAGGTCATCCAGTCCAACCCTCCCTGCCATGGGCAGGGACATCTTTCACTAGATCAGGTTGCTCAAAAGCCCATCCAACCTGACTTGAACACTTCCAATGATGGGGCATCCACAACTTCTCTGGGCAACCTGTTCCAGTGCCTCACTCATCGTAAAAAATTTCTTCCATATAACCAGTCTAAATCTAACCTCTTTCAGTCTAAAACCCCTTGTCCTCTCACTACAGGCCCTGGTAAAAAGTCTTTCTCCATCTTCCTTATAAGCTCTCTTTAAGTATTGAAAGGCCACAATAAGGTCTCCCCGGACCCTTCTCTTTTCCAGGCTGAAGAACCCCAATTCTCTCAGCCTTTCTTTACAGGAGAGGTGTTCCAGACCACTGACCACTTTCATGGCCCTCCTGTGGACCTGCTCTAACAGGTCCATGTCTTTTTTGTACTGGGGACCCCAGAGCTGGACATAGTACTGCAGGTGGGATCTCATGAGAGCAGAGTAGCAGAGAAGAATCACCTTCCTCAACCTGCTGGCCATGCTTCTTTTTATGCAACCCAGGATACAATTGACTTTCTGGGCTGCAAGAACATTTTACCAGCTGAAGTTCAATTTTACCAGTATCCCAAAGTCCTTGTTCTCCGGGCTGCTCTCTATGCATTCATTGCCCGGTTTGTATTGATACTGGTGATTGCCCTGACCCAGGTGCAGAACTTTGCACTTGGCCTTGTTGAACTTCATGAGGTTCACCTGGGCCCACTCCTTAAGCCTGTCCAGGTTCCTCTGGATGACATCCCTTCCCTCAAGCATGTCAGCTGCACCACTCAGCTTGGTATTATCTGCAAACTTACTGAGGGTGCACTCAGTCCTACAGCCTATGTCATTAATAAAGATATTGTACTGTACTGGTACCAATATGGACACCTGAGTGGTCACCACTTTTTACTGATCTCCATTTGGATACTGAGCCATTGACTGTAACTCTTTGGACACGGCCATCTTGCCAATTCCTTATCCATCAAATAGTCCGTCTATCAAACCCATATCTCACCAATTTAGCAACAAGGATGTTGTGGGGGACTGTATCAAAGGCCTTACAGAAGACCAGGTAGATGACATCAGTTGCTCTTCCCTTGTCTGCTGATGCAGTCACTCCATTGTAGAAGACCAACAGAATAGTCAGGCATGATTTGCCCTTTTTGAAACCATGTTGGCGGTCTCTAATCATATCCCTGTCATCCATACGCATTGACATAACTTCCAGGATCAGAGTTGTTACCAAAGAGAGAACTGAAATAAAAAAAAAAAAAAGCTGGAAGAATAGTGCCCTCATTGAGTAAATGCCTGTATGAAAGAATTTACCAGATTTCAGTGCCCCTGGGAATGGAAAGATGTTGCACAACAATTATTTAAAAAAAAAAAAAGAAAAAAAGAAAGGGAAAAAGAACTTATATTTGTCAGAGAAAAGGAATCTTTAATGATAGACCATCATTTCAAATTAAATATGGCATGCTGATCAGATGTTTTAAAGCAAAAAATCCTTGGGGAATAAAAGGGTGATTAAGGCCAATCCAAAAAGCGACATGGACTCAAATCTGAAAATTGTTTTATGATTCTTCAAATTCTGCTTTCTTAGATCCTAAGCTTTAACAGCAAGGTCTTCCAAACTAGGAATTATGGCAATACGTGAAATAGAAGTTTGGAGGTTTACAAGTCTTTTGCTAGAACGTGTCTGGCATTTTGGTTTTCCTTTTAGTTTAGCTGTAACTTGAACAGATAAGCAGCAGAACGATCACAGTCTTTCCAATTTCTTCTCTGACAACCGCATTTCAGAAGACAAATAGCAAGTCCATGTAATTCTTGAAAGAAACCTTCTATCCACTTATTTTCGTGATGGGGGTCTGGATGTTGTTGTACTGCCACCTTGCCTGAAATGGTCTGTGAGTAGTAACTGGAAAAGTCTCTGCCTACTCTCTCCTGGTTTCTGGCTCTGCAGTTAGCTCAGATGGAACAAGTTTGCTTGTATTTATACCTCAGCCTCAGCCACAGACCTCAGAAAACCTAATACACTATAAAATCATATTCTAACATGTATAAAGGAAACAGTGCCTTTTAACATCATTGAGTCATCATGCAAGGTTTTTATTGCTCCTTCATCCTCATTGATTCTTCTATCCCTCCTGCTTCCAGACAGTAGTCATCACTAGCACAAACCCTTCTTCTCTGACATCACGGGTCCCTGTATGGTGCCAGCTTCCCTCAGGGGTGCGTCTCTCCCCCACTCACCCCACCACTCGCTGGTTGCCCTTGGGGGCCCCCCCACCCCGTGACACAAAGGGCTGTTGTTCCCCCAACCCCTGGGGTCTGTCAGGCTGTTGCCCCCTAGTAAGCAGCAGCTCCCGCTGGACGGGTGACAGTCACGTGAGGGTTGGGGGAACCAGCTCCAGCCAGCTCCAACTGGCTCCAACCAGCTCCAACTGGCCAAGGCCACCCCAGCCCCCTGAGAGAGACCTGTCCTGCCCCTGCCGGGGCTGTTCTGGTGCCGGCAACCACCGGGGCAGCACAAAATAAGTACATGCATATGCATATGAATGCAGTATGTTTCAAGGTAGAAGAAGAAAGAATATAGGCAAATTTAATGCCATAGTGACTTCATTAGGAGCTACATAAAGAGTGAATAGCTGACGTTGGGATCACCGTTAGGACTTGTCAGTTTAAGATTTTTAAGCACCTCTAGCAGAAAGATGGTAATACTGTTATTTTGGAGAGCATTACATACATTGTGTTGTAATCCCACTTTAGACCTGCCAAAAGCTTGTCACTTTTTCTATTAATAAAGTTGAGGTATAACGTCTTCCTCATGTACAGTGTCTAGGCATGGTATTGAGGCCACCATAGTGGGTTATATCCCTATAGTTAAAGCATACCATTTATTTCAGCATGTGGAACAGTACAAAGCCTCGTGGCTTGCTTCCTGCTTAATTTTCTGGAGCAAAGGGAGGGAAAGGATTTGGAGTCACAAGGAGGATAGCATTTTAATTTTTGAAATATTCGTCCTGGGTTTCTCAAGATGGGGGGAGTGCACAGTCTGTCAGTTTCTGACCAAACTGCAGAGTTACTTTCCATTAGTTCGGCCTTTAAGAAATCACAGGCCTATAGGGTTACACGCTGAAACAGAATTTCCAGAAAACAACAGTAATTGTGGCAAATGACATCGTTAGTCTACATTCATCAGCATAATATCTGACAATGAAATAATTACTTTTATGTGGAGATTATAAGTAATGTTATTGACTTAATTATGTCAGAACATCCTTGTGAACAGTATTTAGAAAATAAAGTAAATCACTTTTCCAAAAAGCCACGCTATAATGACAACAGAAAATGAGCTTTGAATGTAACATCTGAGGCTACAAAGCTGCAATTTGCATTAATACTAACAGCTCTAGTGCAGGTAGAAAGCCACCAACAGAACATTAAATATTCAAAAGTGTTACTAAATTTTTGAGAGGAAAGACGAATTTGGTTCAATGTTTCTTATATGCTATGTTTGTGGATATTAAACTATTCAGTGTACTTGCTTATTTGCCTTTTAGTTTTGTTTCCTTATATTTTCTTTCTATGGGAAAAGAAATATTTCAAAATGAACTTATTCTACAGCAGAGTTCTTAAACGTTATCGACCATTTCAGCACATAAATTTTTATGCCTGTGTGCTCTGTCAAAGTGGAAAACTAAAAGGTTTCGATTTAAGATAAGTAAAAGGTAATCAAAAATTTTGATTGTTTGATTATTTTTCATTTCTAAGGATCTTTTTGGACATTTTTACTCAAGGAAGAGAGTAGACTAAGTGGCAGCCCCCTGTAGTTGGTATCCAGAACCTGAAAACTTTCTCTTTACATGACCTTTGTAGGTGCTTACAGTGATATTTAGAGTACACTCTTCCAAAAACACAACTACAGAACAAGGTAATCAGGGCAGAGCTTTACTGACATTGTGTTAATAACAATCTACTAAAGAAGTCTGTTAAATGAAAAATAAACACTGTTGTTCAGTTTGTTCCTCATCTTGCAAAACAAAAAGTCTCAAAAAATAGCCACACTACAGTTAGTTTTGGAGAAAAAGAGACCTCACTGGAAGTCCTATATGCTTTCTCCTGAAAGTGTGTTATTATATAACAAAATCCAGAGACTCATAAGGAATAGACAAAAGGCAGAATTTAGTGGTTATGGTACTCCACTGCAATGGGAGAAGGAAGACTGACTTCTCCACCAGATTTCCTAGGATTATTTTTTGGTGTTTTTTTTTTTTTCTCTTCAATTTTTACTTTTAATCTAGTTATTACTTCATGTAAAATGCATTAATAGCCTGAACAATGTGATAATAACATCTGAAAACAGTTTTTGTTGCTTATTATAGCATAGTGAACCTAGTGCCTACGTAGACCTCATAAGTACAGCCCACAATGGTCCCTCAAACGTGATGCACAAGTGGATGTGTTTAGGTCAGGAACCGTCCCAATACTTAAAAGCTGTGAAGGCTAATGCCCTGTTGTTTCCATACTGACACAGAACATCTCAGTGAAACAGAGAACAGAATTTTCAGATAAATAATTTTTTAAACTAACACATTGATAGTTCACCTACCACTGGGACAACTATACAATTAATGACCAAATTAAAACCCAGAAAGCTCCCACCAGTCGGTGACACTGAGGAACTAATGTTGATGCTTCAAAGAATTTTAGCAACAAAATTGTCTTTTTGTTAGAAAAATTAAAACATAAAACCAAAACAAACAAGAACCGGAGCAGAATATCTTTCCTTTCCCCCTGCTGCAAAGTACTTCAACAGTGCAACACATTGACAGGCAAATGACTTTAAAAGATTAAATTGTGTGTATGTAAATTATGTGTGTACTGTCATAATTTAACCAGAATTTTATTAGTATTAGTTTTATATTCAGAGAAATACGATATGTTATAAGAAATGAAATGAAATTTTACCTAAATACATTTCTTAATTGGTCTAGAAATTCAACACTAACTAATATAAAGTAGCTGAAATCTAATCCAATGTGCATCATACTGTATGAAACTAAAGACAGTAAATATTAATGGATATCCATGTACGTAAAAAAATCTCAGCTCTACGGTTCATCTAAAAA
The DNA here is from genome assembly GCA_013389945.1 of Fregata magnificens. Taxonomy (NCBI): domain Eukaryota; kingdom Metazoa; phylum Chordata; class Aves; order Suliformes; family Fregatidae; genus Fregata; species Fregata magnificens. The sequence goes on along the minus strand of WAAD01010440.1, from coordinate 51,818 downwards.
AGAAAAAAAAAAAATCTGGCCAGAAATCAGTACTTCTGCTTCATAAAATAACATTAGGGTTTCAAAAGAAGAAAAAAAAAATCATAAAATGGCACACAAGACTTTCTAAAGTTTTTCTAGGAAAAATCTAATAGAAAATGAAGAAGCACCATTTGAATTAACAGCATGGCACGTATTTGGAGTAGAAGGGTCCCTAGACAAATCATTGCTCCTCAACCATCACTTTTGTCAAAAGTCTTGACAGGTCCGGGAGAAGCGTTAGAGCCTGTTGAAGTAGGATCTTAAGTTGGAAAAGTAAAAAGTTGTTGTAAAGTGATTTTTTCTGCTCTACAACTTCATTGGGTATACGTGGCAAGGTTTTGGTAGCAGGGAGCTGCGAAGGTGGCCTATGTGGGAAGAAGTCAGGGCTTCCTGTGCCAGGGGCAGCCAGTTCCAGCTGTCTCCTCAGTGGACCCACTGCAGGACACAGCTGAGCCCACAAGCAAAGCTGGTGGCGCCTCTGTGAAAACTTATTTAAGAAAGGCCAGAAAATGCTGAACAGGCAGAAAAGAAAGGAAACCAGAGTGAGAAACAGCAGAGGGGACACCAAAGTCAGAGGAAGAAGAAGAGAAGGAGGAGGAAGAGGAGGAGCAGGAGAGAAGACAGGCTGGAGCAGATGGATATTTCCTGCAGGAACTACAGCCTGCGGGAGAACCCACTCCAGAGAAGATTTTTTTTCCAGAAGGATTGACTACAGCCCATGGGAGAACACACCCCAGGGCAAGGGAAAAGTGTGACAAGGAGTGGCAGAGAGGAGCCACCCACACCTGTTTCCCCCTATACCCTACCCTGCTGCTCAGGGGAGGAGTAGAAGAGGCTGAAGATGTGAAATTAAGCTTGGGAGAGGGGGAAAGAAACGTGTTGTTTTAATGTTTGTCTGTCTTTCTCCCTACCCAAATCTATTTTAAATGACAATAAATTAAATTAATTTTCCTCAGTACTTGGTAAACAATCTCCCTGTCTTTATCTCAGCCCACAAGGTTTTTCATCCTATTTTCTGCCGCTGTCTAGCTAAGGGAGGGGAATGAGTGAGCGGCTCAGCTGGTGTTTGGCTGTTAGCCAAGGCTAACCCACCAAAACCATAAAAATATTCTACCGAAATAATCTTACTAGACAGGCTTAAACTTCTGCAGGATTAGATACCACTGAAATAAGCACCGTTCAACCAAAAGGTTGAAGTATTTCTCTCAGAATTCCTAAGAAGAATACAATGTTTTATTTTTTCTGTTGTGGTGATTCTGGCTTTGATATATAATCCCAGTTCCGGAAACAGCTGAATCCAAAATATTTGGAATGAATTATCATCAATGACTGGCTTATTTCCAAAGAATGCATTACTGCTCAAGTGATTTACCAATGCCTTTCACTACATGTTACAACTACCTATCATTCATTTTTTGCATTTGCAGTTGAAGATAGTCGTCACTGCCTCCTTCATATAGGTACAAACACATGTTATTGTAGCCTCCTTCTCTCACTGCTTGACTGTATTGTTTATTTTTTGTGTTATATATGAATGTATTGATGGCATTCTCATCCGCAATTTAAATATTCATTGGAATAGTATTATGATGTGTTTGCCTACAAAAGATCTGTTCTAACAACAGAGAAATTACTTCTTTTTCAAGACAACTTAATGATATATAGACTTTCCTTTTATGTACAAATAAGTAAAACTCAGTTCTTATAGTGAATATATTTGAAAACAGGATAAAAGCTCTACGTACTGACACTTGTGGAAGGATTCACTTTTAGAGCATAGGTGGCAAGTCCCATTTAAAATGTTCAGTGGCATCCAAAGTATCTGCACAGGGGTTAAAAATGTGATAAAGAATTTAGGGTTCTGTCACCCAATTCTGGATACCACAAAGAATCTGTAATGATAATTGTAGTCTTTGCATAGGCAGTTGAATTTATCACTGGTATTTCTTCAGGTTCAGAGAAAGTAGGTATAACTTCCCTGTTTTATATTACTGGGTTTCCAGTAAGAATAAACTTTACCAGTAAGAGACTTTTTTTTTTTTTTTTACCTCCTCAACTGTCTAAATGGTGGTTTAGTTCTTGGAAAGTGTTGTCTTTTTGGTGGAGTCACAAAAAACTAATCTGTATCTCTACCTCACATCAAGGTTTCCTCAGAGAAAGGCAGGAGAGACTGAGGAATTCTTAGGGTGTTAAATTTTTTAAATCTCTGTACCTGGAGGTGAGGAGTACTATTAGAAGCCAACTTGCCCTCTGTGTTTGCTGTTCAAGACCTTTTATTCCAATACTCTGGTAAATCCTTAGGTTTCACTCTGCTATAGGAAGGATTGGGAGCAGTCATTTGCTATGAATTCACTTTTTAACATTCTTTCACAAAAGAAAGAGGAAAAGCTGCAGTATTTAAATGTTTAGGACTGTGAGAATGACTTTAGTTCACACTATACATACACCAAAAGGAACAGTTTGATTTGTCAGTGGGTAAACATTTACTTTTACTGCAATTATATTAATGACTTCAATTAATATGAAAGCAGTCATAATTCAGAAACATTTTACACATATCAATTCTCCATTTCTATAGCATCAAACTAGATTAACTTCCTTAAATTCCATGTTAGCTCTTTCTTGAATAAAAAGACTGCCAGACTGGGCCAAAAGGCAAATTATACACTGAACTGCTTATGAATAAACCCTCATTTGTGATTAAATTTGAGTTTCTGGCATATTAGCCTGTACAATTTGAACAAGCTGCAGAGGTGGTGAACATTGCTATTCATTACGTCCTACTGACAGGTTCACAGAGTTGTTCACATATCCAGGTGTACTGTTTTCAATGCTGATGATAGCTCACACTAGCTTTTATTAGTAGAAGAATTTTTTTAGAAGTTAAACACTACCAGACAAAAACCAGATAAATAGTCAAATAACAGGCAACTGATAGAAAATACCATAGAAATAAATATTTACCTGAAAATGTTAAACCATTTACACATCTGTCACAATGTTTTAAAAGTGATAAAATAACCTCTTTTGAAGCTTAAATACTGACAGCTGTATTCAAGAACAACTCTGTGAGAGGAGTAATGAGAAAAAGGCATCTGAGGATAATAAAGAACTGTAGTTGAAGCTAAAACTGTCAAGTCTAAGTGCTTATAAATTCATATTTAGACATCAGATATGAAGAACCACGTCTTTATACTGCTCATCAACCAGAAGCTTCCATAGAGATACTGAAAGAAAAAGGCCGAACTTCCAAAAATTACCATACAAAGCAGCTCTTCTTGAGATCTGATAGGAATTTGTAGTACAGAGACTGTTGAATTTTTTTTAAAGTAGGTGCTCTTCTATTTTGACTTTCACCAAACACTATGGAGTTGTCCAAATGAGATTATATTTTAAACATAATCATGTCTATTATGATAATTTAGGACATGTGTCTCATCTTTGTGTGTTTAGAGAACTGTGTGAATCAATGGCTTACAAAGCCCTGCTTTCTCTCTGGCACAAGGGATACACATAAACAGACTAGAACAGACTCAGTAAGAGAGGCAATGGACATGTCTAAAAAGTGCAATGTAGTTTCATATCTGAGATCCATGAGCAACCTAGTGTGTCAACGAAGCATGATGCATCATGCTATAGTGATGCTGACTAGGATTCATAACAGGTAATCTTGAGAGTGTGGCACTGGGGTGAGACTCATTATGCTTTTCCCTAACTAATAAGTTCAGATACAATATTACATTCATATAGATATACTGCATTACATTGTGCAGTTAGCTCTGTCAACATTACTAAGAACTCTTTGTAAAAGGCCATAACATTTTAAAATTATTTTAAGATCTGATGGTTAAATTAATTATCTTGGTTTTGGAAAAAAGTATTTCAAATTTCTGTAATGTGAATCTGAACACAGTTTGAATATAAAAATTTCATACGTGCAATATCAATCAGATTCAAATACTTGTTGGGAAGGGAACTGAGAAAAAGAGCTTGTTTGTGATTATGTTTTTTTAACAACATCTGAAGCCAGATGCCCACCCAGCCTTTCACTCATTTGCCCTCCTCAACAAGACAGGGGGAGAAAATAGGAAGAAAAAGCTGATGGTCAAGATAAAGATAGGGAGACTGCTTACTATTTACCGTCATGGACAAAACAAACTCAACTTGGGGAAAGTTAATTTAATTTATTGCTGAGTAAAATAGATTCAGATAATGAGAAACAAAGACAAAATTTAAAAGAACACTTCTCCCCTGACCCTGCTTCCCCAGGCTCAACTTCAGTCGTCTCCTGACTCCTCTGCATGGCCCCCCAGAGTGGTGAGGTGGGATGGGCAATTGACTGTTATGGGTGCATATCAGCTTCTCTCCACCTCTCCTTCCTCCTCGCACTTTTCTCCTGCTCCAGCATGGGTCCTTCCACAGACTGTAATCCACTGTAGAGCCATCTGGAACTGTCTGTTCCTGGCACAAGGCAGCCCCAACATCTTGTCACAGAGGCCACCCCTGCAGCACCCTTGCTGCCAAAACCTGGCCACATACACCTAACACAGTGATAAAGCAGAGTGGGGAGATCCCATTTGAATGCCTGACTAAGGACCATTTATGTTCTTGTTTCTGAATTTTTACAGAAATTCAAAGTGTCTCAATGTCATTCTGAATGAAATAGAACAGCTTTCAACAAGTTTCACTAAAAACTGCGATGTTGTCTGAACCGTCCTAATTTATGGAAAGATAGACTGGGTCCTTTTTGGCAATGTAACAGGTTACTCAAAGAGCAAGACAACACATCTTATCGCCTCCAAGAAAGCATTTTTCATTTATTTTGCATATGCTCCAGAGGTCTACACTATATGACTTTCATCCTCTGGATGGGAATTGAGAAATAAGCACATATAAGTGATAGTATATCTGACCTTTCTTATCTGCCAATCTTAGAATGCCATAAAGGACTCTACAATGGAAGTGCCCATCTCACTTCTCTGATTGCAAAAAGTATTATGACTCCTTCAGACTTAAATGTCTAAATTTGATGCTTAAAGAAAGAGGGTTTTGTTGCTCAGATAAATTCTACAAGTAGCTGAAACAAAAGAACTCAGTTTTTACGGAACATTATCAAGATTTTAGGTATCCAACAACATCCACTTGTGCCTTTGCCAATCTTGCCATTATTGTGAAGGAGTATGCTGCAGTCATATAATACTTCGGGACAGAACGGACTTCAGCTGTTAAAGAAGTAACAAGACACACCAAAAAAGTGACCTATCTTCATCTCAGTGCTGATTTTAGTTCGCAGCTGAGAGCATCACTGAAAACATATTTATAATTATTTTCTCTTTTTCTAACACAACCAGATACTTACTAACTCTATGGGACTTGTAACCTAAATATATTAAAGGGCAGGAATGACATTTTCCTACTGAGCTGAGGTTTCTCACTGTGACTGTAACCAGAAGTTTGGTGGAAAAAAAGAGATAAAAGAATTTGCTTTTCCTTTACAGCATCTAGCTACTTCAGCATGTAAGTTCTATAATTAAATCAGTGCAGAGGATAAGGAAAAAAGTGAGGTTAAATGTAGAAAAATACTAATGTAACTGTTTCCCACATTATGAGGAACTTACTTTCCTTGAAAGAAAAACTACTTTATATATGAAAATAAAATTACTATGTTATGAGAATTTTGAGCTTTTTATATGATCAAAAGAACACCAAGCTAAGTGGTGCAGCTGGTTCACATAAGGGAAGGGATGCCATCCAGAGGAACCTTGACAGGCTTGAGGACTGGGCCTGTGTGAACCTCATGAAATTCAACAAGGCCAAGTGCAACATCCTGCATCTGGGTTGGGGCAATCCCCAGTATCAATATAGAGCGGGGAATGAATGGATTGAGAACAGCCCTGTGGAGAAGGACGTGGGGGTACTGGTGGATGAAAAGCTGGACATGAGCCGGCAATGTGCGCTTGCAGCCCAGAAAGCAAATCAAATCCTGGGCTGCATCAAAAGCAGTGTGGACAGCAGGTCGAGGGAGGTGATTCTGCCCCTCTACTCCACTCTTGTGAGACCCCACCAGGAATAATGCGTCCAGCTCTGGAGTCCTGAGCACAGGAAAGACTGGAGCCTGTTAGAGCAGGTCCAGAGGACAGAAGATAGAGGAAAACTATCAGAGGGCTGGAACACCTCTCCTATGAAGAAAGGCTGAGAGAGTTGGGGTTGAGCCTGGAAAAGAGAAGGGTCCGGGGAGACCTTATTGTGGCCTTTCAATACTTAAAGAGAGCTTATAAGAAAGATAGAGAAAGACTTTTTACCAGGGCCTGTAGTGAGAGGACAAGGCGTTTGAAACTGTAAGAGGTTAGATTTAGACGGGTTATATGGAAGAAATTTTGACGATGAGGGTGGTGAGACACTGGAACAGGTTGCCCAGAGAAGTTGTGGATGCCCCATCACTGGAAGTTATGGTGGTTTGACCCTGGCTGGACACNCACGCAGCCCGAGGGAGGTAAGTCCAGCCCCCAACAGCGGGGCCATCCTTCTGCTGCTGGATTTTTCCAGCCAGAGCATCTTGCCGGCTCTGCTGTAATTTATGGAAATTGGTTTCTGACGTGGGGCTTTTTCTGTTACAACAGGGACCCACCAACTGGAGGAGGCAGAGCTGCAGGCAGGGCAGGAGAAGAGAGGGAGAGGGAGAGGGAGAGGGAGAGGGAGAGGGAGAGGGAGCGGCAGCCCCGGGGCTGGGCAGGCACCGCCCGGCCACAGCCAAACCCTGGTGCCGCCTCCAGCCCCCAGCACAAAGCACAGCGGGCTGGCGTGGGGAAACCAGCTCCCCCTCAGCCAGGCCCAGTACAGAAGTATTGCAGGTCAAGTTGCATGGAGCTTTGAGCAATATGATCTAGCGGAAGATGTCCCTGCCCATGGCAGAGGGCTTGGAACTAGGTGACCTTTAAAGGTCCCTTACAACCCAAACCATTCTACTATTCTATTATTCTAAGTTGTTCCCTAACCTGATCCTTTGTCACCAAGGATAAGTCTTTCTTGCTCTAGACGTTTCTCCCTGGTCTCCAGCGTCTGGGATTCATGAAGGCCAGTCTTGCTTACTAAGATGTACTTTACTAAGACTGAGGCAAAGGCGGCCTTCAGTACCTTAGTCCTTTCCATGTCCTCAATAATACCTAAACATTGAGTAAGGAGATGATACAGGGGAAGCAAAAATTAAAAAGAAGAGAAAGACAAAATGAAAGAGGGAAGAATGGAAAATATAATTGTTACTCCTGGGAATAAGGAGGATACAAGAGATTATAAGACAAAGGTGGTATCAGAAAAGTAATAAAAGATAGACAAAGGACTTCTATAAATGGAACTGCTGTGCTAAAAGAAAAAAGTAGATAAGACACATTTCAATTGTTTTACTCATCAAACTCATTGACAAACTGTGTTTGGAAACTGTTTTGCAACCTTTAACAGGTATACAGTTTTATTTGTCTATAAGTTCTGCTTTCACCTGTCCACAGCCATCTATTTGTATGTGATAATTTTCAAGGCTGAAAAACATCCCAGGATTTATTTAAACTGATTTTGACAACTGAAGTTGTGCAAATCAGGTATGTATTTATCTAATACTACCAGGAATACTTTCACATTTTCAGAAAGTGAGAATGACTTATTACAGGTTTCTTTGGCACCTAGATCACCAGGACCAGTGTTGTTTTTCTGTGGAAGCTGCAGATCTTTGACTGTTCTGAGATAATATTTAAACACACCACAGAAGTACCTTCAGAGTGTGAAAAATGTTAGGAAATGACTGAGGATTTGTTAATTCAAACATGATTTGCAAGACTAGAACTAAACATTTACCGTACAGCCGTAGCTGACACAGTTTAAGCTGTGGGTAACTATTGGTATTTGGAGTATATATCACATTTAGAAATCTTCAGAGAACCCACAGGGTTTGAACATGCTTATTGTTAAAAGTCAAATGAAAAGACCGCAGAAAGCTGAAAAATAGAAAAATGAAGAGTGTTAAAAGTTACACTTTCTTTGTCTCAAGTGACTATAACTATATTACAATAGAGATGTTAACCTTTGCCTTGCATTTCCCCCATCTACTCTCGAGCTTGATTAAAGCATGGAAGAAGAGCATTGCAGATTTATAATAGAAGGTTGGTTTAGTTTTATTTTAGTTTGATGTATATAAATAAATATACCTGAATATATAACAAAGAAATATATAAGTATATATATATTTAAATCAGAAGAGAAAGGAAAATGGAGGAAGAGAAACAAAAAAATAGGTGAGGGTAAAAATAAAAAAAAAGTAGGATAAGAGTTTAATCTCTTGTTCCCTTTTACTTTCTTTTGTATAATGAAGCAGTGAACTATTAGGAGGTATAAGGCTTACGAGCACATCTGCTGACCATTTTCACACATTTGCTTCTTTCACTTCTCTGGCAACAGGTCTCCCAATATTGCATTCATCCAGACCTGAACCCAAAACATTTCACCAGAAGACAGGAGATAATGGCAGCCATGTATAAAAATTTAACAGATTCAGGCTCTAGGGGATCCACTTACTTTTGAAGGCAAGACTGCTCATGGAGTTTGCAATGCTAATAATCCCCTTTTTTTCCATAAAGGAATTGTACCACATACATCTGAGGTAATACTGATTTTAATAGCATGGAATGAAGAGAGTGAACAGTTATGGAGAGCCAAATAAATCAGTAATATTCAGTGAACTTGTTTTTCAGTGCTTGGACACATCTCAGCTCTGGAAAAATGAATCACTTCTCTGCTAGGCCTGTGAAATTTTCCAGGAAAAAAAGTGAACAGTTCTTAATGTGACGGTGGTCAAATGCTGGAACAGGTTGCCCAGAGAAGTTGTGGGATGTCCATCTGTGGAAATACTCAAAGCCTGACTACACACAGCCCTGCGCAATCTGCTTTAATCGGACCTGCTCTGCACAGGAGATGGAACTAGATGACCTCTGGAGGTCACTTCTAGACTGCATGATTCTGTGATTCTGTGACCCATTTCTATACCTGTCAGCATCCCCTTATGACAGGACAAAGATGACCTAAAGTTATCCAAGTGTTCCCTGAATAGTTCTGGTCTTAGGTCTTGCTGCATTATGCATTGTCAAAGCTTACAGCTCCGTCCTGGTTTTGGCCCATTTTAATGTTTTTTGTTGCTGTTTTGATTTGATTTGATTAGTTGTTGTTGTTGTCAAAGATTCTTATTCTGATTCATATGACAAGCTACTGAAAAATGAAAGTGTCTTGCCTAAAACATGTGCTTTGAAAGACATACCCCTGTAGAGTTCAGCTATTAAAATTAGGCCACCTGAACCATTTACCTCTCTGAAACATCTGGGGGTGTATGTGTTTGATGCTTGTAAGTTTTTCTTAGCATCATGTGAACACGTGACTTGTCTTGATTTGAATTGATTGGTTTTAGTTTAGTCAGATCACACAGATAGGAGATGTAATCTCCTGAGCTGTTTATGACAATCTATTTACCATTTCTGCCAAAATCCACAATACTTTCTCCCTAAAACCATAGTAGATAACTAGAATGAAATTGTACACTATTTTCAAATTATGACATGCCCTGGTGTCCTGGTTTCGGCTGGAATAGAGTTAATTTTCTTTCTAGTAGCTGGTATAGTGCTGTGTTTTTGATTTAGGATGAGAATAATGTTGATAACACACTGATGTTTTAGTTGTTGCTAAGTAGTGCTTACACTAGTCAAGGACTTTTCCAGCCTCCCATGCTCTGCCAGGTGCACAAGAAGCTGGAAGGGAAGGGGACACAGCGAAAACAGTTGATCCAAACTGGCCAAAGGGCTTTTACATACCATATGACGTCATGCTCAGTATATGAATGGCCGGGGGCAGCGATCGCTGCTCGGGGACTGGCTGGCCATCGATCGGCGGGTGGTGAGCAGGTGCATCACCTGGGGTTTTTTTTTGTTTTTTTTTCCCTCTCTCTCTCTCATTGTTTTCCTTTTCATTACAATATTATTATTATTATAATATTTTATTTTAGTTATTAAACTGTTCTTATCTCAATCCACAAGTTTTCTTACTTACCCACTGCAAGGTGGAGGATGAGTGAGCAGCTGTGTGGTGTTTAGCTGCCTGCCAGGTTAAACCACAACACCTGGATTTGGGCTGCACCATGTTTATAAACTTAACTGTCATGAAAAAGCAAAAATCTGTTTTAATTGTCAGGTTTTATTAGTAACCAAGCTAACTGCAATTTCTCTCCCTGCAGAAAAGGATTGAGGAATGATTTTCAAAGGCAGCAATGGCAGCCTTCCTTTGGTAAATATTAATGGGAAGCAGGCCATGAAGTGGTTAATCATACAAGTTCACAGTGGATAAAAAGCAAAAATAGTTCTATGTGTTAAAATATATTACACTGGCTATACTTTGTAAATTTTTATATTCAAATAAAAGAGTATAAAAATACTATGTGCATGTAATATGGATTTTAAAATTTGAATTAAAAAAATAAAGCATATAATTAACCATTTCAAAAGCTCTTTTTCTCCATTTCTATTTGAATTCCAATTTAGACTCCCAGCAAACCATGCACTGGTAAATAAACAGCCTATTAAAGAATAGTTGCTCCTGCTTTTTAATAAAAAGGTTTTAAAAAGGCACATATAATGATCATATTTTTATTAAATTCTCTAGTTCTCAACAGGTACATGGAGTATCTACAAATCTAACAAAAAGAAGCAGCAAATTTACTGTAAAAGCTTTGTTTAGTTGAATGCCTTAATGATTACTAATAAATGAAACTGAAGTTTTGTGTAGAAAAAGAACCAAAAAGCAAGATTGCAACTGATTGTTTAAATCATGATTAAAACTGATTATTTACATCCATCTACTCTTCATTTGTGTCCTTAAAAACCTGTTTCTCAGAGGTTTGTTTAGATAATAAAGTGAGTGTTTATGGCTCCAAAAGTGCCTTGGTATTCCATGCCAGGTATTTCAGAGATGAAATTCTCTAAAGTATTTCTAAACACAATATAAGGTTACTGGTGAAAATGATATCCAAAGAAACGGGGCTTTGTTCGATTGTCTGAACATAAACAAATTAAATGAGCCTAAGGGGTGGGATTCAGCTCAGAACTAACTATATTTATCTGTCTATACCTAGGTGTCTGTATGTCAGCCAGGTGTCTGAGTTTAGACTATAGTCAATGGAAATCTAATCAGCATAGTCAGTGTTGCCTAGAGAACAATTCAGCTCATCCTGGTTAGATACCAGGGGTTTGATTCTGTTGCCTACACATAGGCATCTAATACTGTTTGAGATGCTGCAGAATATTCTGCCTGCCAGCAGGCAGTGCAGGTCTTCTGTAAGTCCTGTATCATCTCATACCACCTTGGGGGTCTCAGAGACCCCAGGGGCTCTCTGGTGCCAGTCTCAGCTCCAGCTGGCTCTGACTGGTGTTAGATGAGCATGGTTTAAAGCAGTTGTCTGCATTTTGGCTTTTATATCAAATCATTCAGTTTATTGAATTAGGCCTGTTTTTATAACAAGCTGACAATTTTGAAGATATTGATATATGCAAATCAATAATAAATTTATGCAATGATGTTATCCCTCTAGAGAGACATGAGAAGAGAGTCTTTTATTCTATAAAATCCCACTGCTTTTCTAAAATACTTTAAAAAGGAACCTTTTTTTACTTAATTTCTTGTTTTAAAAAATTCTTTGTAATTTTTGCATACTTTATATCATTTTTTTTTTCCTAGACATTATTGTACATTCTCAGAAATCACCTCAATGGACATACATCAGAAAGCACATGATGCTTTCAGGAATCATTCTGGGAAGTTCATTACAGCAACTTGATTCCTGTTTCCTCATGGGAAAACTTACTTGCCGTTGTGGGATGAAAAGAATAATGAGCTGGTTTTTGTTACCTATCTGTACAGACTTTAAGGATTGGAGCATAGACATAATGTTTTGCTTATAACCTTTTTATTTTTAAGTTTTGCTTTAACTAACTAGACAAAATAATTATTAATTTTGAACAGATCAAAATAATCTGTATGTATATCTATCTATGTAACAGCGCAAGTCAGGAAAAACTCTGGAAACAATATTAAGCATTTACAAGGTTTGTAAAGCTAAGGAGAAGCTAGGACAATATTATCTTTACAGACATTGGTCTACTAGGACTTCCCTGTGAGGATGGGATAAGGAGTTTCTGATGAGGATCAGGGTCCTGGTTGCTTTTTACATGTTCATGACAGTCTCTGGTATGCACAAGTGATGATAATAAGTGCTGTCTCAGTGTTTTCCAGAAGTAAAAAATAAAGTTTTGGAACTCAAGTATAAATCAAACTGGAGGATTTTATGTGTGGTTGGAGGCATATTAATGCAGCTTTTGGAACTCAGGAGTGGATTAAGCTGACTTTGTAGATAGAGCCTCTATGGTTCTGACTGAGCATGCTACTTAATGCCTGCTCTACTTGCAAACAGTTTCAGTGACATCATATTTACGAAAGGGACTTTCATAAATTTGTATCTGAATTCTCATGGAGATCTTAATTCAAATTCCTGTAGGTAGATGTATAATAATTCCTGCGGGAGACCCATGCCTTTCTGGTGCAGCTATTCTGCAGATGAAATGTGATGATCTTCAACCACTGCAAATGACATTTTGCTGATGTATATGTAGGCAGCTGCATCAGGTGTTACATGCATGATTCAGCTAACTGAAAGATATAACTAGAGTTTTTTTGACACTTTTGGTCAGATTTGATTGCCTAGACATACTACTACCTTTTAAACATCTTAATGTATTCCAGCCTGGCTTCCAGATGGTCATTTTAGACACCCAAGACACCTGAAACATCCACACTGAACCAGAAGATATATCAAAGGATGTCACTAAAACGAAACTAGATGCCTGCGTTAAGGCATTTGAATCACATTTCTTGAGATGCTTGTCTTACACAAGCAGCATTTACTCTGTCTAAGGCCTCTCCTCTTCTACTTGTAAATATTCAAATTTTATTTTTACCATCTATGTTTTCATTAGCTTCTGTTCATGCCAGAACCATGACTGCATTAAGTGAACACCTAGCATAACCTCAAGGACCACTGGAAATGAGCCTTCAATAGCAATCGTATGAGTGGAAGGAACAGAAGAAAGAAAGAGGCAATATGAATTTTATGTGAATCCTAGAGAATACCCACAGAAAGCAGGTAGCTAGGGACTAGTAGAAGATTATACAGTTCAGGAAAAAAGTCAGATTCTGGACAGGTTATACTCTCCCCATAATGTAACAGTCTACCACACTACATGTTGTTCAGCCAGTCCTTTTCTCAAGTGTTCTTACATGATGTCTCATTATTATCACCTGTGGGTTTGAGGGATTTTTGTTGTTGTTTTTTCACCAAAATGTGTCCCTGGAGTTATTTCACCTTAATTTTCCTACTATTTCCAACATTTTATGTTCACACTGTCATAAATCAGGTAGATTTTATTATCTTCTTAGCACACTCCTCACCTTTCTCTATAATAAATCTGCATTTAATTCCAGGTCAAGTCACTTTTTCTAGACAGCCCTAGTCTCTCTCCCATTCCACTTCCTCATATTAAGTCATAGTCTTCTCTAGGTAATCTGAGAGACTCTGCTAGTGACAACTATCTTTCCTCACTCAGGCCTATTATAGTTTATGGGTGGGATTCATCTTATCAGATGAATACAGTTAAGCACTAGATTAATTCTTTTAGCCACAGCATTAGTTTGCAAGTTCTTGCTGACCTAGAGGCAAGCTGAATAGCTCTTCTTAAAAAAATCCTTAAAAAGGAAGTTCTTTCCATCCAGTAGAGATAGTAGGACCTGTTATTCCCAGGCCTTCAACTGACTCCATAGCAAACCCTTTGGTTGACCTTATTCAGATTCATAAGTGCAGCTATTTGACCAGATAATTAAAATTATGCAGACCTATATTCAATATATATTTCCAACCTATTTATGCCATGCAACACATGCAACCTATTTATTGTCCATGCAACACATAGATATAGCAATAGCTTCTTTTATTGCAGGGATCACACCCATTAATCCTTAAAAAAAGAAAAAGAAGATCTATTTTAAAGTTACTTTTGTTTTGTTAATGTTTTGTTTGTCCCTCCATTACTCATTAGAAAAACTGGGCACCCACAGTCACTGGATAGAATTACTAGCTCTTCTCCAATTTCAGGCAAAATATACTCATTATATCCATTTGTTCCTGTACCAATACTATCCTTTACCTTACATAGTCTGTAACCTTTCCTGAATTTATAGATAGCAACCTTATCCCTTTTAAGCCTTTGTGTCATTAGGCTAACCAAGCCCAGTGCTTCTAGTCTCTTCTCATACAGTAGACTTTCAATTTCCCTCATTATCACAGGAGCTCTTCTCTCCATCTGTCAGTCTGAATTCATCTTCTTTCAAAGTGAATGACCAGAGCACATATTTCAGAGGAGATCTTGCCAGAATTTTGTATAAGGGAACTAATATTGTCCTAACTCAGCTGACAAATCCTAGCACACAATTTGCATTTTTCACAGCTGTAACATATTGGTACCTCAGAGGACTGAATATGACACAGCTCCTTCAATGAGCCTGAATTTCTGCCCTCAGGTTTTGTCAGTGATTTTTCTTGCTAGTTTCCTGTCGTGGTTTAGCCCCAGTCAGCAACCAAGCACCACACAGCTGCTCGCTTACCTTCCTCCCCTGGTGGGATGGGGGAGAGAATCCGAAGAGCAAAAGTAAGAAAACTCATGGGTTGAGATAAGAACAGTTTATTAACTATAATAATAATAATAATAATAAAAATTGTAATGAAAAGGAAAACAACGAGAGAGAGAGAGAAACAAAACACAGGAAAAACAAGTGACATAACTGCTCACCACCTGCGGACCAATGCCCAGCCAGTCCCTGAGCAGAGATCACTGCCTCCCAGCCAACTCCCCCCAGTTTATATACTGAGCATGATGTCATATGGTATGGAATACTCCTTTGGCCAGTTTGGGTCAGCTCTCCTGGCTATGCTCCCTCCCAGCTTCTTGTGCACCTCCTCGCTGGCAGAGCATGGCAAGCTGAAAAGTCCTTGATGAGTGTAAGCACGACTTAGCAACAACTAAAACATCAGTGTGTTATCAACATTATTCTCATCCTAAATCCAAAACACAGCACTATACCAGCTACTAGGAAGAAAACAAACTCTATCCCAGCTGAAACTAGGACATTTCCAGATTCACAATACAGAATTTTGTACTACTAAATGTTGTATTATTATGTCTATCTCTTTGGTCCCATAATTCACCCAACTTTTTCCTGTGAGTATGAACAGACAATATTTAAAAAAATCAAAGTTGCTGGAGTTCCCAGTCTGTCCGCTAGAACTGATTCATTGGTTACTCACCAGTTAGTGAAATGTACACACCTGTACAAGTAACTTTCTACAACAAAAAGAAGAATGTTAGCTGAAATTGGCATTGAAATTCAAAGTAACCAATTTGATTTTATAGAACAGAAGGGCAAACATGGTCAGAGGAAGTCGCTTCCACTTTGCTTTTATTTTCTTCAACAACTCTGTTCTGATTACTTTTAATTATTTGAGCAGAACCTGCATGGAATGAATCTTCATTATCTCTAGGATTACAATGACTTCTACCTTTACAACATTGGCAAAATTCATCAAGATATTCCTGATTCATATGCAAGATCATTAATTTCACATAAGAGTATTACCAACCCAACCCTTGAGAAACACTCTTATTTCACTTTTCTTTCATCACCTGTTTAGTATCAATAATTTCTGCTGTCTTCTCCCCTTTAATTAGAACCTTGATGATTTTGTAGTTCTACTAATTTTAATGTTTTCTAATATCTGACCTGTGGTTTTCCACATGGTGCTATATCAAGAGCTTTTTTGAAGTCCAGGCAGATGGATGCTTTGTATTTCACTCCTCTGATAGGTTCAAGCGCATATATCCTATGTCATATACATATATATATATGTCATCAAGAAATAATCAAGAAAACCCCTTAATTTGATTTGAAACCTTTTTCATATTTTTCAGTTTATCTTGTATTCAAATTTGTGCTAGGCCTTGTATACTGGGATGTTCAGATCCATGTCCTTGTAGTAGGACAGATACTTTTTTCTTTGGTATAAATAATACGTGAAATTTTTGTTATTCTTTGTTGATTTGAATCAGGATGGCATATAACCACGCCTTTGAAAACTATCTAAATACATAATAGTAAATGTTCCCTTTAAATTTCTTGCCCAAGGACAAGCTTTTTTAGAAGACCCACTGTTAAGAAAATAATGCTGACTGGCATTAATTACGTTGTTATCCTGTAATTAATTTCTAATAGAGCCTGAACTTTATTATTTTTGTTCAGGATTGCTGTAGACTGACGTAGAAAGACAGCTAGAGTATTAGCATTCCTTAGTATCTTATGGTGCTCAGATAAAGTGAGCAATAGTTTCTGCTTCCAATTTCACAGCTGGCTCTGAGTAAAGGACAATATAGAAGTTTCACAGAACAGGCAGATTCTATGCTACCACGTACTTCTCTAACCAGGTTTGAAATGCCTGAAAGCTGCCCTATCAATTTCCATTAAGATATTACTTATAAAGTTCCCAGTAAGACACATTAAAATAAAGATGTGCAAAAAATCTACATATTCCCTTGAAGCCTAGAAAGCTTTTGGTGTTTCAAGATGATTCTTTCAAAAGGTACTGTGGTAACTATTTCATAGACCCTTATTAGGGCAAGATAGGGTCCTTAAATTAAGCAGTTCCTGGATAAAAAAGGGACAATATGATATTTTTAGAAACATTTTCCTCTGTTCTAAGACTGATATTAGAACAGACATTTTGAAAAGCATTGACAAGCTTTGAGTGAAGGGACCTGGCAGGTTCTGGAAGAAGTAGCTTGACAGGAAAAAGTTGAAAGAGTTTGATGAGATCTGAGGGAGATTCTCTGTCTAAAGTTGATTCATAGGTAAGAGCTGTTCATCGAGTATGTCAGGGCTGTTTCTGTTAAGTGAAATATCTATGCTTTTGTTTATGCTTATGTCTGTTCAAAATACACAGAACTTACACATATGCACAGGCATGCAGTTACTAAAGCAGAATCTTTTGATTGGACATTATGTTCCTGCTCATTTCTTGGCAGAAATTAGGCTACTAAAGTCTGTGAGTCACTGAGCAAGGGTGAAGAATATCATATTTCTCTTCTTAGAAGATGTCCCAGGGAACTGTAGTTTCAGTTTCAATGAACTGAACACAAACTAATAACAAAGAGAGGTTAGACTCCAACTTTAGCAGAAAACAACATGCTTTTAAATAATTTCTATATACTGTATTTTGTAAACAACCCCTAGCATAGATGATTGAATCTCAATGTGATGAATCTACTTGTTTACAAGATTATACAGGTTTTGAGCAGGAAGGCCATGGTGAGAGATAAGGGAAGCTTTTTTTATTATTATTTGTTACTTATTATGGCTGATTATTTTTCCAGAATAATGGCTTAAGGATTCTTTCTTTCTTTTTTTTTTTTTTTTAACTTTTGAACTTAGTTTTCACTGACTGCTTTATTTATTTATTACGAATGTCATACAGTACCTTTATAAGTAAGCTTTTCTATGTAGTTATAAATGTTAAAGACACATTACATTACTTAATATTTTGCACTCAACATTTTACACTTCTTCAGTGACAGAGTAAACTGTTCTATAAGGTCCACAGAGAAAAGACTGTTAAAGAACGTTTACTCTGAAAAGACTGATGCTTGCAACATAGAAGACAGTAAGACTAAATACAGCATGCTAGAGCAATACCTTATTAAAAATTGCAAAGTTTGAGAAGACTGCATTTGCAAGGACAACTATGCTACACCACTTTGATTATTTATGGCAATCATTCATAAAACCATGTGCATATTAAATTTGACTTTTTTGAAATATTTCAAGGACGTGTTAGTTTCAATTTCAGTGAACTGAGCATAAGTGATAGTCAAAAAGGTTTGTCTAGACTTCGCTTTATGAGAAAGGAAAAAAAAGTATTTTCTACTAGTTCGTTAAATTTGCTGTATGACATAGTATACAGTGAGCATCCAGAATAACAAGATGATTTGAGGTGCAGTGCTAGAATGTTTTACATTGTGGCAAGATCAGTGAAAGACCCAACCTGTTACATACACTGACAACAGGAAAATCATACCAAATCTAAAAAGATTCAGGTTAATGCATAAGAGAATCCTTTGCTTCTTTGTCAGAATATGTAAGTAGACTAAAGACATGAAAGTGTGTAAATGAACTCTTTATCTTTTCTCTGTGAATAAATCTTTAAATATAGAAATGTTTTTACAAATATATATGTATAAAAAATAGCTATTTTTACAATTATTTCTAAGATGGATTTTATCCTCTCAGTTACTTTACGATGAACTAATTGTAGTCCAGGGACATGATATTAGAAGAGGTATGACAAACAATGACAACATCATATGCAAAAATAAATCTGCTGTTGTTAATGCTTTGGCAAGTCTTATGAGTAGTAATATATAAATTGCATTTCTGATGCTTCTGAGTAACCACAAATTCTTACATAAATCATATAACATATGAAAATATTCTGTTGGAAATATAACTGCACTGACATACAGAGGCCAGTACAGCTGTTATCTGTGCCCATGAATCACAGGTACTTCATTCTGAAAAACAGGCACTTAATATGTTCCCTTGAGAAGCAATTTTAATCGCATTCTATTCTATCCAGTCTAGAAATTGCTTTCTAGTTGTTTACAATATCAAAAAATTATGCAGATTTGTTCATTTTTCATTTCTTGATAAGTAATTGGAAATGTCCTTTGTCTCTAGTCCTATACTTTACCGTTATTTTATCTTACATAAAACCAAATCATGTTAGAGTAATTAAATAATTTGTTTTTATATAAGTGTGTTTAAAGCCTCTCTCTTCTGTCTTAAATGGTAGAAAACAAATCTGCATGAATAAAAAGAGAAAAAAATATCTCAAAAACATCATTTGTCAGGAACTGAGTTCCACTTTGTTCAGTAGCATTCCAGACTTGACATACCACTCCTCTCATAAACTTACTACCCTCCACACTGCAAATCTTGCTTCTTCTAACATTAAGTCACATTCTACTAATTATTTTTCATCATCTTTTGAGTTGTTCACCAGCTCTGCTGACATGGAAATACTGAAGAGAGCTTAGGAAGAGTAATAGGGAGATATTTAAACAGGGATTTACTGAAAATTGTGGGAACCAGAAAGACAAGAACAAGATATGGGTAAAAGTCAGAACGAATTTTCCCCAGTGTCTTAATTGAAGTCTACCTGTCTTAGTGTCATTGTCTAATAAATCTAACCTGAACTGTTAGAGAGGATCCTTCTGAAAAACCAGATAATTCAGCAATGAAGCCATAGTACTATAGGAACTGTGACAGATGGGAACTATCCTCTGATAGTTAGTGCTAAGACATGTAATGAAGAGTGAGAAGATATGTACTCTATAATGAGGACTTGGGAAACGTGCTTTCACCCACTCACAAATTTCAAAACATAGAATTGCAGAATACCTAGTAGTCAAGAAAACTGACAACTGAAGTTCAGCCATGTCAAGTCTGAATTGTACTCCTTTAGAATTGTCCTAACTATTCCTTTAGACTATAGCAGAGTATGAATATAACAAAAGATATAATTATCATTTATGTCTGAATTGCAGAGTATGTTTGTTGAATGTGACTTAAGCATTTCAAAGAGCTTCAACATTATATTTTGAATTGCCTGTATTACATTGTTTAAACCATTCATTCACAAAAATAAAAAAAAAATGTTCTGCACAGTTATATAATTTGTGAGGACTCTATTTTAAATCAACTGTATGATTTGTTGGACTTGTAAATATCCAGAAAAAAATAATTCACATTCAGCAGGTTAATGTTCCAACTCTAAAGGGGATGCACTACCTTTTTTCATATAAGTAACATCATTAAAATTTAATTAAATTTTGATGACGTAATAATCATAGTATTACTTCCATAACATGGAACGAGCTACATACATGTTCTGCTCACTAAGTCCATATATGACTTAAAATTAAAAGTTGTTAACACTTAAAACCTGACAAGATCAGAAGTGAGTGGGACACAGCAACCTCCGAAAGAGCTTAAACCATTCTATCTAAATTTTGTGAATACTCCAGAGTATGAATAATCAAAGAGTTTAAGAACAAAAGTTCTTTCTTAACCTTAGAGGGAGGCACAAGAAAAGTTTATTTTTTCATTACAAATAGGAAAGTCGTGGTAATTGTTTCCATACTGTCACTGAAAAAAAGACAACTTTTCATGCCTTCTTTCAAACATATAGAATCTAGGCCCCCATGCTCCAGACTAGCCATTTATCTCATGTTTTGACTATCTGTCCATTGAAATCTTTGCTCCATCTATTTAGAATTGTTACTATGCAGCCAAAACAGTAATCCAATTGACAGACAGTTAATTGTTCAGGTGTGAGTAAGCTTTTACAGAAATCCTTCCTGGACTTTTATTTCTTTTAATTAAATAAAAACCCAACTAAACCAAAACCAACCAAACAAAACCAAAGAAAATCTAACACCATGAGTGCATTACAATAGTGTAACTCTTTTTTTTTAACTTTGTGAAAGAACCAAATCATGCCTAAAGAAGGCCCACTGCTTAAAACTTTCAAAAATAAGCTATCATAGAAATGATAGTGAAAAATTATATATTAACATTGAACTATACCAATTGTTCTTTTTCATCCCAGATACTGGGCTTTCAAAATATTCTGAAAGAATATGGTAAAAGAGAAATTTTACAGATTTTTAAAAAATTTGTTATATGTTTAAATATCAAGTATGCTTCACAGATGATGTCAACAATGTCACTTCCTTCTGGAATCAGAATACTTTCATTCAAACTAGGCACAGCACACTCCTGTCCAATCTAAACCAGACTCTTCAGGACTTTATTCCCTAAAGTTACTTGTAATGCCAACCCTCCCCCTGCTTTTCTACTTTTAGCAAAGCCCTGCATTCTTCAGTTGCTTTGGTCATTAATCCAGAAATGGAATCCTCTGAGAATTTGTATCTTTTAGACTTGTCAAATTTCCCAAAATGACAAGGAAAATAAAAAAGTATAAGCCAATAGGACAGCTATTCTTCAAAGGGACTTAGTTCATTATCCACTACTGCACCCTCAGAAACAGGCCTGAAAAGTGTGTAGAATATAACCTTGTAATCTGATTCACTTTTTTCTTTGGAGATTGGAACAATCAAGTTTGTCTGAACAGCCTTTGTTCCCACACACCATAATGCCTAGGAGCTGAGGGACCACTAGGAGGTCACTGTACAGACACCAGGCTTTACTGAACTCACCAGAGAAACTTGATCTTACCAGAGAAACCAGAGAACTCAGAAAAACACTGGTATGTCCACACTGAAATATGGCCTCATGCAGTTGGCTGAGCTAACTGAGAACAAGCACTGTCAGAAGGGTAAATAGTCTAGCACACTGCCATGTAGGTATTGTTGTGTGGCATTGAACTTTGTAAACACCAAAGTTGTTTATAGCTTACTCTGGTGTACTTAACATGGTATTACTTCATTCTGTGACAACAACTCTGAATCGTGCAGGTTTGCAGTCCTTTTCCCTCCATACTATCCACCAATGTACCAGAAAGAAGAAGAAACGGTAAGACTCCAAAAGTTATAATTCTCTCATTTTTTTGTTACTGTATGTAAGTAAGTAAAATATATCATCTTGGGCCTGCTTGAATTCTTAATCAGATTTCAAAGAATTTTATTTTCGAGCTAAGCATATCTTGGTTTTGTAAATCCAAACAAACTGGCATAAGAAAAGACCAAACTGATGTAAAGTGATCACTTCTGTTATTTTAAACTACTTCAGATTAGTTCCTGTTCTCTATTTAGTTTACATACCTCTGATGGTTTACACTTACACAGAACCACAGAATCACAGAATGGTAGGGGTTGGAAGGGACCTCTGAAGATCATCTTGTCCAACCCTCCTGCTTGAGCAGGTACATGTAGAGCAGGGTGCACAGGATTGCATCCAGGAGGGTTTGGGTTTTGAATATTGCCAGAGAAGGAGACTCCACAACCTCTCTGGGCAGCCTGTTCCAATGCTCTGTCACCCTCACAGTAAAGAAGTTTTTTCTCATGTTCAGCTGGAACTTCCTGTGTTCTAATTTGTGCCCATTGCCCCTTGTCTTGTCGTTGGGCACCACTGAAAGGAGTCTGGGCCCTCCTCTTGACACCCACCCTTTAGATATCTGTAAACATTGATAAGATCCCCTCTCAGTCTTCTCTTCTCCAGGCTGAACAGACCCAGGTCTCTCAGCCTTTCCTCATAAGAGAGGTGCTCCAGTCCCCTGATCATCTTTGTGGCTCTCCGCTGGACTTGCTCCAGCAGTTCACTGTCCTTCTTGAACTGGGGAGCCCAGAACTGGACACAGTACTCCAGATGTGGCCTCACTAGAGCACAGTAGTGGGGGAGGATAACCTCTCTCAACCTACTGGCCACACTCCTTTTGATGCATGCCCGGATATCGTTGGCCTTCTTGGCCACAAGGGCACGGTGCTGGCTCATGATCACCCTGCTGTCCACCAGCACTCCCAGGTCCTTCTCAGCAGAGCTACTTTCCAGCAGGTCAACCCCCAACCTGTACTGGTGCATGGGGTTGTTCCTCCCCGGGTGCAGGACCTTACACTTGCTTTTGTTGAATTTCATTCGGTTCCCCTCGGCCCAGCTCTCCAGCCTGTCCAGGTCTCGCTGGATGGCAGCACAGCCTTCTGGTGTATCAGCCACTCCCAGTTTCGTATCGTCAGCAAACTTGCTGAGGGTACACTCTATCCCTTTGTCCAGGTCATTGATGAATATATTGAACAGAACTGGACCCAGTACAGACCCCTGGGGAACACCGCTAGTTACAGGCCTCCAACCAGACTCTGCGCCATTGATCACAACCCTCTGAGCTCTGCCATTCAGCCAGTTCTCAATCCACCTCACTGTCCCCTCATCCAACCCACTCTTCCTAAGCTTACCTATGAGGACACTATTGGAGACAGTGTTGAAAGCCTTGCTGAAGCTGAGGTAAACAACATCCACTGCTCTCCCTTCATCTACTCAGCCAGTTATGTCATCATAGAAGGTTATCAGGTTGGTCAAGCATGATCTCCCCTTGGTGAATCCATGTTGACTACTTCTGATAACCTTCTTTGCCTCTACAATACCTACAGATGACCTCCAGAAGAACTGTTCCATCACCTTTCTGGGGATGGAAGTGAGGCTGACTGGCCTATAGTTTCCCAGGTCCTCCTTCTTGCCCTTTTTGAAGGTTGGAGTGACACTGGCTTCCCTCCAGTCGTCGGGCACCTCTCCTGTCCTCCATGACCTTTCAAAGATGATGGAGAGGGGCTTGGCAAGAACATCCGCCAGCTCGGTCAGCACTCGTGAGTGCATCCCATCGGGGCTCATGGATTTGTGAGGATCCAATTTGCCTAAATGATCTCTAACCCAATCCTCCTCAACCAAGGGGAAGTCCTCCTTTCTCCAGAGCTCCATATAGCTTAATTTAAATGCTTGTTCCATTCAGGAGAGAATAAATAGATTTTTTGGTAAAAAACTGAAAACAGACTCAGGAGTAGTGTGCTGATTTCTGGACTCTACATACTATACTGACATGAGACAGAACACATAATCTGGCCCAAGGACCATGGAGTTCTTTCTCGTGTTCATAACAAAGAGAACATCTACATAACCTTGTAAACCTGCCATACAGATAACAGAAAATTCATTTATATTTGTGCTTGAAGATGAGGACAATTTACTGCTAGGAGAAATTTTTAGATAGCAATAAATGTATCGGAAATATTAAAAAACTTATGGTGGTATGAATAAATGTAATACTATAAAAAGAAACAAAGTTAAATCTGATTATCACATATTCTTACTTGGTCTCAAAAGGTTATCTTGATTGTTTGCAAAATTGTATGTCCTACAGTACGTGCCACAAATGAATCCATCAAAAATATTGATTACATGCCAGGATATTTGATTATTTTTTTTTAAATTTATGTGACAAATTGTCTCCATCTGAAAGATGAAAAGAAAACAAACCTAATAGAGAGTAGCCTAGCTTTAAACTGAATGAGTGACTGTTCCATTCATTAACAAAGGTTATTGATATTAAATGAAATTTCAATATAGCCTATAAGAACTCTCATATTAGAAAGCCTAGATTTTCAAATTTGAAATTTACCTTTAGAAATCCATAAATGTCAATTCCCCATTCACACTTACCTTGTGGACATATAATCTTAAAAATGTTTCCTTAGTGCCCACCAAGTGTCAAAAACTAAACAAGTTGTTCCAGAACTCTTGCAGCTAAAGTTCATTTCATTCAGAAAGCATGAAAGATTGATATCTTTGAGAAAGTTATGTCAAGACAAGAGTTTGAGTAATGCTTTATTTTCCCTTTGTTTCCAAGTTGTCATTTGTACAAATCTTAAGCATAGTTTGAACAATTGTGCTGTGAACTGTGGGCAAAAAAAACCCTTTCTACAGCAAATGGATAGTCCATAAAAGCAACTTCAGAAAAAAATAGTGCAAGGTGCAGCTTTCAGATATGACCAGAATGAAGTGATTCTTCATCCAGTCTTCTGTTTCTGTCAACCCCAGTTCAAAACATTCCATGGAGTATCTAAATTTACTTATGAACCATCAAAAGTTATCCATGAGCGGTAAACTTCCAACAAATGATAAATATTTATACAGTTCAACCTTCCCCCTCCCACCCCCAAAATTAGGTTCCTAATACCAAATCTGAAATCCTGAGGTCTATTCAATCTCCATTTCTCTGAACTCTATTTCCACTCCCAAAGTTCCCCAGAAGCCTACCATTTACCTTTTCCTTAAGTTCAGAATCAGCTCAGCCTTGACAGAGATGAGCCATTAGGTGCTGTGCTGGTTTTGGTTGGGATAGAGCTAATTTTCTTCATAGTAGCTAGTATGGGGGTATGTTTTGCATTTGTTATGAAAACAGTGCTGATAATACAGGGATGTTTTCATTATTGCTGAGCAGCGCCTACAGAGAGTCAAGGCCTTTTTTGCTTCTCACCCCACCCCACCAGCGAGTAGGCTGGGGGTGCACAAGAAGCTGGGAGGGGCACAGCCGGGACAGCTGACCCCAAATGACCAAAGGGATATTGCACACCATAAGACGTCATGCTCAGCATATAAAGCTCGGAGAAGAAGAAGGAAGGGAGGGATGTTTGGAGTTATGGCGCTTGTCTTCCAGGTAATGGTTATGCATGATGGAGCCCTGCTTTCCTGGATATGACTGAACAGCTGCCTGCTGATGGGAAGTAGTGAGTTAATTCCTTGTTTTGCTTTGTTTGCGTGCGCAGCTTTTGCTTTACTTATTAAACTGTCCTTATCTCAACCCACGAGTTTTCTCACTTTTACCCTTCTGATTTTCTCCCCCATTGCACTGCAGGGGACTGAGTGAGCAGCTGTGTGGTGCTTAGTTGCCAGCTGGGGTTAAACCATGACAGTCCTTTTTGGCACCCAACGTGGGGCTCGAAGGATTCAAGATAATCACAGATTTAATTAAAATGTTCTAGATCGAATGTATAGGTGTTATTGCTGTTTAGCTATTAATTGACAAGCTTCTGTGCTTGCCATGGGACTTGCTTGCCTTACTATATATTAGAGTCTAGTGTTAATTAGTGGCTGCTTTTTATTTCACTGCTTGCTGTACGGCTGTACTGGTTATCACCTTACTCCGCTGTGCCTGGGAACATTTTGGCAACAGCAATGGCCATGAGCTTGGGCTGGCAGATGACCAAGGCATTGCTGTTGTTTCTGAGCTGCTGTACTGGACACGCTGGAAGTCTAGTGCAAACTCGAGTGAAAAGGACTGTGACCTGTGGATGAGTCCACACAGGAGCACGACACCCCAAAATGTCTGTGGCCATGAATAATTCCACACCAGAGCAGGTACATCTCGAAGTGTCTGTGGCTGTGGTTATGTCTGTGCCGCAGCAGGTATGCCTCTGAAGGAATTGTGGCTCAAGGATAAGTCCACGCTGGAGAAGGTACACCTCGAAGCGTCTGTGGCTGTGGATAAGTCCATGCTGCTGCAGGTACACCTTGAAACATCAGTGGCTGTGCATGAGGTCATGCTGGAGCACCTCAAAGCATGTGGCCATGGATAAGCCCTCGCAGAGGAGGTATGGCCCTAGAGGGACTGCAGCCATGGGTAAGGCCACGCTGGAGCAGGTTTACTTCTGAAGAGACTGTGGCTGTGGGTAAGGCCATGCTGAAGCAGGTATATCTCTGAAGGCAGCATTGTGGCCTGCAGAGAAGGCCACGCTGGAACAGGTGCACCTCGAAGCGACTGTGGCTGTAGGTAAGTCTATGCCACAGCAGGTATACCCCTGGAGAGACTGTAACTCATAGCTAAGGCTCCACTTGGAGCAGGTACACCCCTAAGGGACTGCAATCTGGATAAGTCCAAGCCCTAGCAGGGGCAAGGGGAGGAGTTCTTTGCAGTGTTAAACCCTACAGTCTGGTCCAAAGGGACCAGGGGTGAAGACAGTAATGGAAATACCTTTAAATTGTTGTCACCCGGGACTTGAGTTGCATGCTATGGGAATTACTATAGCAGAAACCACCTAAACCAGTGGAGGACAAGCCTTACAAGAAGCTGTACAAGTGCAGCAGTGACCAGACCTGAGCTGGCTTTGGTGCCCAGTAACTCCACGCAACACACTACCTCTCCTGTCCTGAGTGACCACCATAACAGATGGAGCGCAAAGTCATGGACTAAATGAATACAATGGACAGTTTGTAGACATTTGTGGACATTTTACAGCGGTGGTCCATAGACTAAGGGAATGATATCTGTATTATATCAAAGGATGGGAAGGGGGGTGGAGGTTAGTGAGGTAGTGTTGGATAGTGTGGTACCTGAGCATGACGTAAATGGTATGGAATAAGGGATGGAGAATGTGCTGGTTTTGGCTGGGATAGAGTTAATTTTCTTTATAGTAGTTAATATGGGGCTATGTTTTGGATTTGTGCTGAAAACAGTGTTGATAATACAGGGATGTTTTAGTTACTGCTGAGCAGTGCTTACACAGTGTCAAGGACTTTTCTGCTTCTCACACCACCCCACCAGTGAGTAGGCTGGAGCGGACAAGAAGTTGGAAGGGGACGCAGCTGGGACAGCTGACCCCAACTGACCAAAGGGATATTCCATGCCATATGACATCATGCTCAGCATATAAAGTTGCGGGAAGAAGAAGGAAGGGAGGGATGTTTGGAGTCATGGCGCTTGTCTTCCCAAGTAACCGTTACTCGTGATGGAGCCCTGCTTTCCTGGAGATGGCTGAACACCTGCCTGACAATGGGAAGTAGTGAATGAGTTCCTTGTTTTGCTTTGCTTGTGTGCGCAGGTTTTGCTTTACCTGTTAAACTGTCTTTATCTCAACTCACGAGTTTTCTCATTTTTACCCTTCCAATTCTCTCCCCCATCCCACTGCGGGGGTGTGAGCAAGCGGCTGTGTGGTGCTTAGTTGCCGGCTAGGGTTAAACCACAGCAAGTGCCTATATATATAAGGAGAATCAGAGATAACATTGGTCCGTTCCTTGATGAGGTTGGTCACTTCACAAGTAGGGATGTAGACAAAGTGGAGATGCCTTCTTTGCCTCTGTCTTCAACGCTAATGATGGGCCATGGGACCCCTGGAGCCCTCTGTTGGAAGACCGTGACTGGGGGGATGATAAACTCCCAGCCAACACTGAACTTGTTCAAGACTTGCTACTCCAGCTGGATGCCTATAAATCTATGGGGCCCAATGGATTTCATCCCAGGGTACTGAAAGAGCTGGCCAATGTCATCACGGGACCTCTCTCTTTTATTTTTCAAAGGTCTTGGGAGTCTGGAGAGGTCCTAGTTGACTGGAAGCTGGTAAATGTTGTCCCAGTTTTCCAGAAGGGTAAGAAGGAAGATCTTAGTAATTACAGGCCTGTCAGTCTCACTTCAGTGCCTGGTAAAATTATGGAGAAGGTTATTCTGAGAGTTATTGAAAAACACTTGCGAAACAACACAGTCATTGGTCATAGCCAGCATGGGTTCACGAGGGGCAAGTCTGCTTAACCAATTTAATTTCCTTTTATGACAAGGTCACCCACCTAGTTGACCAAGGGAAGCCAGTAAGTGTGGTGTTTTGGGATTTTAGCAAAGCTTTTGATATTGTCTCTCAGNATGGAGAAGGTTATTCTGAGAGTTATTGAAAAACACTTGCGAAACAACACAGTCATTGGTCATAGCCAGCATGGGTTCACGAGGGGCAAGTCTGCTTAACCAATTTAATTTCCTTTTATGACAAGGTCACCCACCTAGTTGACCAAGGGAAGCCAGTAAGTGTGGTGTTTTGGGATTTTAGCAAAGCTTTTGATATTGTCTCTCAGAGTATCCTTCTGGACAAAATGTCCAGCATACAGTTAGACAAGTCCATATTACGTTGGGTGAGCCAGTGGCTGACAGGTTGGGCTCAAAGGGTTATAGTAAATGGGGTTACATTAGGCTGGTGGCCAGTCACCAGTGGGGTTCCCTGCAGCTGAATTTTAGGGCCAGTGCTCTTAGTCATATGGTTTAGTTTTAGGTAGTCCTGTGAGGAGCAGGGAGTTGGACTTGATGATCTTTATGGGTCCCTTCCAACCTGAGATATTCTATGATTCTATTCTACAATTCTATGATTCTATATCACCTATAAGCATGCAGTATATCCAGAAACTAGATACATTTCTGCCTGAGGGCTTCATTCCAGTTGTTATTGTTGGAGCACAATTTGTGATTGAGTTCTGTACAAAAAAGCTGCAGTTGACACTGCTTTCTTTTGAAAAATACATACAGGAGGAGGTAACAGTGATGGCAGGTCTCTCTCCATCATACTCTTTCCAAATAATTATTTTGTGATTAAGACACTTAGCTAACTTGCAGGTAACTTAGATTTCCCTCAGCATGAAAGGAATCAAACCTGTAATTGGCCTGATCTCATCACCAACCACCTATTGTGGGATGGGAAGATTCTGCATCTTGTGAAGCTGTTCCAGAAAGAATAAATGATACTTTCAGTCCTTCCGTCCTGTAAGTGCTTGCTGTATATGTCAAAAAGATGATCATTTATGCTACTTTCTTAAGATTTTTTTTTTCTTGTAAGAGGAAGAGTAAGGACAGGAAACTGTACTTGACAATGTCTGTTGTATTCTGAGAAAGATTTTTCTGATTTATCATCTCAAAGTATCTAAGAGAAAACTATAAAGGAAGCAAAAGGCTGATATATTGGTTGCATAAAAAGCATGTAACGGTATACGTGTATATCATATAAAAAATGTTACTTGAGTCTATCAAGAACAACCAACTGGGAGAGAAAACAAGATTTTAAGGAACACGTTGGCAGTGTCTGGTTCTTATATTGAATTAAGACCATTATTTAATATGGAGTAATATATTTTGATGTGCTGAAACTGAACAAGGAAAGCGAAAATGAATTAGTTGCCTAGCTCCATGGCAGTCCAAAGTAATGACCAGGTTTATGCTCACAAGTTCATCCAATTAAAAGACTTCTCTGACTGTGAAAAAATGAGATTTGGGATTTCACCACAGAAATAATTTACAAAAGATATTTATTCCATCTAACAACTGTAAGTAGTGTCTGACTTTAATTACTATCAGTAGGACTGGACTAGGTGTCTATGCCTTTTGCATTTGGGGTTTTCTTGTAATTTGTTCTGGGGTTCTGTTTAGATTTTTTTTTTTTTAAAGAAGGCTATCTTAGATTTCAAAATAACCTGTTTCATTCAAAGCAATGGTCCACGTGTAAGGGCATGTGTGTGTACATGTGCGCATGTGTGTGTGTCTACTGTCCAGCTCTCCAAAGTAGGAGGTTAGTTGCATACTAAGTGTAAACTAATAAATATCTTCCAGGTATATGGGTTTCAACCTGAGCATATCAGTGCGGGACAGCGCTTATTCCTCAGTGACAGGCTGCTGGGATAAAGAGGAAACTGTGAGATAACAGTGTGGGGAGTGACGTCTGTTGAGTGGGAGGACAGTCATGTGGCATTCAAGCAACCATCCTGGGAATGGCAAGAAGAAGGGTTCAGATGCAGTCAAAAAAGTTCAGGTCACTGTTTTAGTGTTTCCCTTGCCTTCTCTCAAACCTGCAGTTGAAACTATGTGGATTTCAGTTGAATATTCCTTTCACTCTTGACAAAGTATTTTAACAGTGTTATCTTGCTCATGCTGACATAAGTAAAAGAAACAGGTTTGATATTGTTGGGATGTGGAGGGACAATAAGCCAAAATCCATGAAGTCCTTTGTCCAGACCTCAGGACTTGTGTTATTACTAGGACTATGCAAGCATCTTCTATCTTACCAGTGGGAGGAGTCTTCCAGAAAAGGCAAGTTAGTTACCTGCAAAAAGAGACTTTTCTTTTTTTATGACAGGTATAAACCCCATATTAAAAATTGTTCATAATACAGTTCTTTAAAAAACTACCTGTGTAATAAAAGAAAGTAAGTTATTGTCTCATAAACTTTATAGAGTATAAAAATAGGGTAATAATGTAAGTTAAGGATTCAGTTCACAAAGACAGTAGCTGGTGGCATATTTTCACAGAAGTTATCAAGAAGTCTTTTATAGATAGGGAGGAAGCATTAGGAGGGTAGTCCAAGTGGAAGCTATGCAGAAAGAAGCAAGGAAGCAAGAAGTCGGGTACTTCGAAGGGTTGTACAGCACAATTGTATTTATACATGTGGACACTATAGTGAAAAATAAGATTAAAGAGCAGGAGCAAAATTACACAAAGAAATGAAATAACCTTAGTAAAGGAATATTTTTCATGTTTGATTAGGAAACAGAGTACATAACTGTCTAATGGGAAAACCTGATTTTTTTGTATTAAAAATAAGAACTTATGTTTGGATTTCATGCAAAGCAAAACTAGAAAATAACGCTATAAGTAGTCTCAAACTGAAATGCTCATTTCTACTGTTTGTAATATGTTTGTATTTTCTGCATGCCTTCAGAACAGTAAGATTTCTTTCCGTAGTAGTTGCACCTATAAGTTATGCAACATTTTACATAATGATTTTGAAAAAATATCCTATTATATATTTTGATTATTAAAAACATTTAAAGGTATTAATAGAAATATCTAAAGTACAGACTGAGAAATACTACCATCTTATTATGTCAACATGTTACTAATTTGTACTTAAATGAAATGGACACCCTAACAAGTGTGACAGAACTGTAAAGCAAGAATCTAGGCCTATAGTCAGATAGGGTTAGAAAAGGCAAAGGGAAGAGAAGAAGGGATGTACTGTTCTTCTAGTTTTCTCTTTTTAAACAAAATGTGTAAAAAATCAGTCATTTACCACATGAATAAATCCAGTTATTGAATGAAAAAATGAAGGTTATTTTAACTTTTCAGGTACTCCTACACACAATTGCTTAAAAAAATTATGTTGTATTTCTTATGGGGTTGTTCAAAGTTACCACTTTTGAAAATCTTGCCTGAATGCTATAAATTCATCCTTTGCATGTTGTGTGAGACTCTGGAAAGTTGTGTGAGGCTCTGAGGAATGGGAGAATTTCTGGGGAAATTAATCTCTCGATAACCATCCATATTCTCCTATATTCAACATTTCCATACAAGCACAGTTTTTCTGTTTTCAGTAGAGCATTGGCACCTGAACTCTGAATGCACAGAGGTATTTGATCTAAATCAGAAATTACTGATTTATGACAGAAAATGACGTGTTAGTGACAGAAAGTGACTAAAAATAGGTAATGCACTCTCTACTCTCTACTGTTTTCCTCAGGACAGCCACTAGGAGTGGGAGGAAAAAAGCAACAGGCAGAAGGAACAATTTCTTCTTTTTAACTAAACACAGTGAAGTAGTTTTTCCTTGATTCTTACCTCCTTACAACTTACCTGGAAGTGTAAGTTGGAGAAGAATTTCTGCCATAAAAATAGATTTGCCTTAAAAAGAGGGAAAACAACCCAAATCTAGTCTTTCCAGAAATTGGTAGTATGAAAATCATTTATACTAAAAATAGATTTGTTGTGTGTGCATGTGTTTATGTGTATCTTGATGTGTGCACATACTTATGCATGCATCCACCCAATAGGCATCTATTTGCCTACACCATCATCTTCTGTACCTAACTGCTGTCTGGTGCTGTTATTCCCAGTTGTTTGGCAAAGTCATGGTCTTAAATAATGTGGACAAAGGTTCTCAATGAAATATATAAAACTGATACATCTTTGAAAATCAGTTATAAATGTCTGTGTGTTCTGTTTCAAAGAAAGCATGGTGAAAATACAAAATGTACTTGAAATTATAGTAGAAATAAAGAATTAAGAAGTTCTATTATAAAAAGGAAATTAAAAGCTCTAACAAACATTGTTCCCTATACAAATTGATCTGCAATGGAGCAAGGTCTCCATAAAGCCTGGAAGAGCAGAGGATGATGCTTTAGGAGGCTTTTGTGGTTAATAGTTTTTGGTAGGAGTGTTTTTAGTAATGAATGAAAGCAACTTCAATTAATTAGTTTTTTCTCTCATTTCCCTTATCAGGGTAATACTCTGATACAATTATCAGGGTAATACTCTGATACACTTATCAGGGTAATACTCTGATACTCTTATCAGGGTAATACTCTGATATATTACATCTTGATGGGCGAGCAAAAGCATTGTCTGATGAATGACTAAATAAGGGCCAATTCTATTCAAATCAGTCTTGCATCTCCTTGAATTGAAGTCTCTGGAAAATGTTCTCTTTGCATCTATATGGTCTTTCTGATTCTGGTGATGCAAACTATTTGACAAAGCATACAAGTGACTGATGAAGTACTTATTTAAGGCCCAATTGTTTTAAAGAGTAAATGAAAGAAAACTGAAATTCTAAATGGCTAAAAAAATATATTTTGGCATAATAAAAGCACATTACCCATATGGCTAGAATATAAATCACAAGAATAGTCTATCACTTCTTCCCAGAAAGGATGGAACAGAGCCAGTCTGTCTAACTTAAGTACTTAAACTTAGTTTCACAGATGTGTCTCTGGAGGACTCGAAGACAGCCACATCACTCCATTTTTATATGAAGAAAACAGTACTTGACTTAAAAAAAAAAAAACCAACACAAACCCCCCTCAAAAACATCCACTTAAACATCTGAAATTTAGGCACAAGTTAATTGTCTGATTAATTTCACCCTTGTATCCAAAATCATATAGGAATTTTTTTTTCCCCAAGGTTAATATACCCATATTTTAACATTTCTATGTGGCATACTGATACTGAATTTCTGAATAGAGCTAAAACTGGTTTATGCTGAAAAAAATAATATTACATTTGGAATTAAAAAAACCCCAAAACAAACAACAACTCCTCCCCCCACCCCGAATTTACTCCAGAATTATTTGAATAATAATATACGGAAATTTACATTCATAGCTAACTATATTTATGCCTGAAATGTCTATAATTTTCTTTGAAATCTACAGTGTTACTTGAAGAGGTTCAGTCACGCTGAAAATCAGGCCAGTTACTCAGTAAATGTGATTTACCATGGGTTTAACAGCCTACAGGTATGTCCAGTCCACAGTGTAGTGTCTTGTGCAGAAATGTCTCAGCTAGTTATGAAGGATCTAGTTATGAAATTGGAACTGTATCAGCTCTGGGCTAAACAGTGCCCTGTTGACCTGACTATACTGTTTATATGCCATGAGTTAGTATCCTTAAATAGTTCTGTACTAACTCATGCAAACCTACCAACTAATTTGAGCTCTTAAAATATCTGTAGTCAGTGCTCCATTTGTGGTAGAAAAATATCCAAAACTTAGGCATCTGTGAAAACAGGCTTTATAAAAACTTTTACACTAAATTGTTTCAATTTTTCTTCACATTAAATTGAATACATTTATTGTTAGATGTGCTACAGGTAGGTCATTATTGGTCTAAGCACCACAGAGGTGAAAAACAGGATCAGAATTTTATGTCCTGCATTGTTTTTGGACTAAATACCAAACTAACGGCATCTAACAAATTACTGAACTCGTAATAGCCAGTGTCTCATCTATAGCCAGTGGAGAGAGCTAGCCACTTCTACGAAATTCAATAGGCTGTATGGCAGTCCTAGTGTCAATATACAGGACAGCTACATGTCAGTACTTATATAAAGATGATGTCAATCCATGAATCAGTGTTAAAATATTAATAAGGAAAAAGACAAGTAAGACTGAGTTGTAGAACGAGATAATAAAACTTTTTTTTTCAGAGAAATTATATAATTATACATTAACTAGCTACATTTTTGTCTTACTTTCCAAGGATTTTCATAAATTTTAAATTCATAATTTTCAAATCACTGATATTTATTTATATCTGTCTGTAAAAATGCATTTCTTCTACCACAATGGAAGTTCTGTATAAGATGATGAGTCTTGATGCAACTGCATGTACAAACAACTCACGTGCAAACTTTTTCTCAGTTATGAAACATGGTGAGTAATTGAGCCCCTGGGAAAAATCTCAAAGGACATTTTTCTGATTGCAAAAAACAGTTGGGATTTTTTTCATAAATACAATATAACAATATATACTTTTTATAATACATGAATATATTCATTCAATGATACAGTTGCCCTGCACTGTTAGGATTTTGCACTCTCTCTGTTTTTTCAGAAATGTTTATTTAGATTTTTTTCCCTTTATTCCAGTGTTGCTCAAATGACAGGAATAAATTTTGCCTTAGGTTATCCTAGAGGAAATTGGTGCATTTGGGAATTACAGGGAGTGCTTGTTTCGGCTGGGATAGAGTGAATTTTTTTCGTAGTAGCTAGCATGGGGCTATGTTTTAGATTTGTGCTGGAAACAGTGTTGATAATACAGGGATGTTTTCATTATTGCTGAGCAGCGCTTACTCGCAGTCAAGGCCTTTTCTGCTTCTCACCCCACCCCACCAGCAAGTAGGCTGGGGGTGCACAAGAAGCTGGGAGGGGATACAGCTGGGACAGCTGACCCCAAATGACCAAAGGGATATTCCATACCATATGATGTCATGCTCAGCATATAAAGCTCGGAGAAGAAGAAGGAAGGGGAGGACATTTGGCATGATGGTGTTTGTTTTCCCAAGTAACCGTCATGCATGATGGAGCCCTGCTTTCCTGGATATGGCTGAACAGCTGCCTGCCGATGGGAAGTAGTGAATGAATTCCTTGTTTTGCTTTGCTTGTGTGCGCAGCTTTTGCTTTTGCTATTAAACTGTCTTTATCTCAACCCACGAGTTTTCTCCCTTTTACCCTTCTGATTCTCTCCCCCACCCCACTGCGGGGGTGTGAGCAAGCGGCTGTGTGGTGCTTAGTTGCCGGCTGGGGTTAAACCATGACATAGGGGTAGAACAGAAAATAAAATCTGGCTTATAAAATTTTTTGTCTGAATCAAAAATTTGCTGACCCTGATAGTTGAACAACATCCTGAACAAGAGAGCCAGCACCAATTAATATGTGCCACTATTAACAGAAAAGCGATATCTGACAGTTTTTATCCTGAGTTGGCTTCAGAAGTTTGCTTGTTCACAAAATATATAAAAATATGTTATCAAATATTCTTTGATGTTGGAGACAATCCAAGTCCTGGCATATATAACCACTATTAGGAGTGATCTATTATTCTGTGTCTTAGTTTTCAGTACTTTTGAGAAGAGGCAAATAAAATCAATAAAGTACAACAGAGCTCTTGTTAATGAATTTATTTCATAGGCATGTTAGAGATATAACAGTCCAAACTGAGTGTCACAAACTGTAGCTGAAAGTTTTACTAATGCTTTGTTCTAATAAGCATAGGTGTTAGTTACCATTTTGTTTTTTCTTTCCTACAGTGTATTAAAAATCTCCAGAGCCAGATGTTTCAAAATAGATGATTAGAAACAAACAAAGAGTAATTGAGGTTTGTGCATGCAAAGAAGAATTTGCTTACAAACACATTTTCCCCATTAGCATTTTTTAAAAGCATGCTAGGTAATTATTACTTTACATATGGCTCAATTCTGAAATAATTCCTGAATTGTTAGTTTTCTTTTATCTGTTGTAACTAGTACGTTGATCTCTGGGATAAGTGGTACCTTGTCAGAGACAGTACAATAGCTGTCTAATAGCTGTCCATTGAAAAGCAAGGCATCAAGTTCTAAGGCCTTAGTATTTAGGCTCTCTGAATAGCTGATGGTGAGAGATATTCTTCCAAAAGGTAATTTTCCTCTAACTAAAATAGGCCTTTAATGGAAAAAGAATAATCTCAAATTACCTAATCTTTCCCTTTCCTGAATAAAAGAGGTTTCCTAGATGTCTAGCTTTATGAGATACTTTCCATCCTCAATTTAAGAAAAACTAACTCACTCTCTGGAAGTTCTTATCAGTCTTTGACTAGAAAGAGTCTAAGTTTTTACTTATGTCAAACAAGACTCTTCATGAACATTCTGAGTAATTATTACATAATTCAAGTAGCTGCTCCATTTAAGATTTTGTTTTAGGCACTACTGGTTGTTAGCTTTAGGACGCTGGTGTTCTTTAATTTTTTATCCTTGGCCTTTCCTTGAAATGTAAATGAAAATTCTGTTGATAATAGTATGTTTGGTGGGTTTTTTTGAGTTTGGGGATTTGGGGGCAGGGGCGTTGGGGGAGCAGAAACAAATTTAGTTGTAATAAGCACATGGAAAAACTGATTACAGACTTACTTTGGAGATCCTGGAAGGACATGGCTCTGTGTTTCTGCACAGAAACTTATTAACCTCACAAGAAATGAAGAACCATCAAGACTTCTACATATTGGAACACTACTCCTAGAATTCAAGTTTGTGTAAAATAAATGAATATCTCTTAATCTAAAAAATTTTAACTTACTGCATATACTGATATGCGCAATTTACTTACTGATATATTGGATATGCTAACAGTCAGTCAATATTTGCCTTACGAAGCTTACTAGACTGACTAGACTAAGCTTTTTACACCGTTACCTAGACTTGTCTTACTAGATGAATGTTAGAACAAACAAAAAATCTTTGCTCTGTGTTTAAAGACTTCCACATGAAGCTGCAAATCATCTAGAGACACGCTTTTTAAATATGTTATCAAGAGCCTTGCAAGAACAGGCACATGACTTGACCTAGAGCTTTTTTTGGTTTGCATCGTGCTTCTGATTATAAATCACCTGTGGGTAAAAGAAAATACTTGCTTTCTCAAATGCAAAAGATTGATGACCTTGGTGAATACTTCCTGTGCCATACAGAATCTAATAATATAGTCCCAGTCATGGCTAGTCCTACTGTAAGTGTATAATATATTCTGTGGACCCGCTAGAAACAGAATGGAAGTGCTTCTGTGACATGAGACATATAGCCCAGGTTTTTGTTACTTTATTTTATTTCACTTCATTTACGAATTGGTCATCATAAAACTGAAATAGATACGTAAATACTGTTCTTGTCTTTTTTCAGGTCTGACATAGACAAAAGGTTCCATTTCTTCTTTGATGCAATAGAGGAAATTGGGAAATGTATACTTCTATTTCTGTGATATCTCCCCTAACATACTTAAGTGGGCCAAAAAGATCACTTTAAGTTGTCACAGGATTTAATAAGAAGAGTCATGAAAAGCAGCTAGGCAAGGGTTGTGGAAAAAGACTAATTAATGTACTGGTGAGCAATATCTAAAAACAATTCTTTGTCTATGATATGTGATCATGGCTTGTGGAATGTTACTTGTATTCTTTTGCCTCATCCTGCTATAGCTTATGGCTGTAGTCCATTCAGAGATACTGCATAGAATGGAGATTGAAAATGTTATTGAGTTCTGCCACATTTTTCACAATAGTTTTCAAATCTGTGAAGCAAAGGAATGTGATGGCTGTGTCAGTACAGAAGTGGACACTGGCATAATTTAGAAGTGTGCAGATTAGCATGAGATGCAGTCTACAGTTAAGACACACTTAATAGAGAACTAAAACTGTGAGCTAAGTATCTAAATTTGTACTATTGTCAATAGAGATGAGGGGATTGGTTCACCAAACATGGGCTTCTAAGGTCTTTTGAGATGCCTTCTGGTACATGAGAAATATGCATGACACTAGAAGTTATGACAGAAGATGAATGGTAGGCCTATACCCTCTCTGAGAAGCATCTGGAAGTCAGGATGGATGGCTTTGTGCATCTTAAACGGCTCCTGATGCCTGTGTTGAGCCTACTGAATTACACCTCTAGAAGGTCCATTGACTATATTCTTTAAATCATTCTTCATTTAAAAAAAATAACTGTTTAATCACCTAGACTATGTGTAGTCACCTAACTTCCAATATTTTCTCTTGAATTGAATCTCACCCCCACAACTTAATTCAGTTGCCTGAACACAAAGAACTAGAATTATTTGAGATGCCTCAAGGAGGTGTCTCAGCTTAGGACAGGTAAGGCAAGAGACAAACACAGACACACACTGGCAAAGATCTTTATGTTGCCTTGCAAAGATTCTAGCAGAAGGTCAGTTCTAATCCTAACATATATAAGCCTACACATAGCAAGTACTTGATATGGCTTTATTTCACAGGAAGTGCCCAGAGGCCAGGAACCAAGCTGATTGTCTCAGACATTGTCTCTGCACTGGCTGTGGAATTGATGGTAGTGTCCTCTATGTCTGTTTGACCCAGAGGGCTGTTTTTAACATCTTTAAACTTCTTTCAGCATACCACCGTGTCTTTATCTTCATTAATCAGAAAGAAAGCCTAAAGTGACTTGGTCAGACTAGTCATCTGCACTATAAATATCTGAATCTAGTTGACATTTTTTCATCCTTCAATTCCCTTTATAGTCTATAGTATCTTTAAGGAATTGTTTGTTTCTTCCTAAAATAGATACATAATATAGGTCACATGAATTGTTCAAGAGAATTCTTTTTGTTCATGATAAAGAGCATCCAGAGAAATAGCTCAAATGTAGATTATTTCTACAACATAGGATTCTAAAGCTGGTTGAGATGAACACCTTCATTGCTCTTACCTTTAATATAATCAGTCTGTCTACAGTTTCAAATTCTGACAGATTTGTATGGTGAAGAAAGTTATATAAAAGGAAAGGACCTGAAGATTCGGAACAAAGACAGACGTTTGATCTACTCAGTAAAATTCAAAAAACTGAAGATTTTTCTTATGTGTTTCAAAAGTTCTTTTAAAACAAGGATTACTAAATGCTTAAGATTGGTGAAAGAGTCATTTGTAGGTTTCATCTGGCAGCCAATGATGACAGGAAAAGTGCTATTCACAAAATCAAAGAAGAAATAGAGTCTGTGTAGTTAGATATTTTCCATACATAAGATAAGATTTTCCTCTGAGCAGTTAATAATTTACAACATAGCTTAAATGGTTTAACCTAAAGATGACACATTTCCAGGGGAAGACATGTGGATGCATTTATATGTAAATGCAAAAAGACAAGGATGAGGAGTTATTTATAGCCAAGATTTTTAAATTTTATACAAAGTAAGGCTCCTAAATCCATTTAAAAACATATTTTTAAGAGTTTTGAACCTCCAACTCCCTTTACATTCAAGGACATACATATTTTCTTGTTTAGATTAAAATTATATTTAAAAGCTTAAATATACCTGGGTACCAGCATGTGGATAGTATAAATTGTCATGGCTCTGTAGACATCAATGCCATTTTATACAGATATAAAAATAAAAACCTTTTTTTAAGGGAAAAGTAAATATTAAATACAGTTAATTTCATTAAGATAAGTATTTAAAGGAGGAATTTACATATTTATTAGAGGAATTAGTAGGCTAGTTGGTGGATGAAAACCAAACTGCAGAAAAGTGGAGCAATGGGGGGCAGGGCAGAAACATCTGGGGAAAACATGGTAGGGGAAGCTCTCACACTTCCCCTCAGCAAGTGGCATAGCTCGGGTCCATCTCAAGTGCCAGTACATGACTGCATGCAACCTCACAAACACGACAGGAGTTCTGGATGTATACAGGCTTTTGGGAAGAACTGGCAAGGAAAACAAAAGTGGGAAGATTCATGCAAAGGAGCAGCACAAATGCACAGAGCTTTGCTATTGAATGGATGATGGCTGTTTGAGAATTTATGGGCCAGGATCAGAAGGGAGACCAGCAAGAAAAATATGGTGGGCATCTGCTATGAACAGCCAAATTGAGAAGAATAAGTGGGCAAAACCTTTCTTAAATAATAAGGAGAAGATTCACAGTCATAAGCTCTGGTTCTTATAAGCTCTGGTTCTCATGGGTTACTTTAACCACCCTGTTATCTACTAGAAGGGCAATGTGGCATAACGTAAGCAACTCAAGAGACTTCTGAATTACACTGGGGACAATTTTTTGGTTGGGGTGCTGGATAGCCAACTAGACATATGCTCTTTTGGGCCAACGAATTTTCTTACTGGCAAAAAGAGAATGCACTGTACATACAGATCCAGTAATTTATTGTCAAACTTATTAATGTTTTAACTGCTTAATAAAAATACAACAAAAGTTATTATCAATCCAGTTAAAATGATACTAGCATTTATAGTCCAAATTGTCTAATTAATTCAGGAAAAAACCTCGTTAATACCAAAGTCAAAATTGTTCCACATAAACTTTTTAACATCTACCGCTTTTCTACTATAAGGGTACTATGCCTTTCAGAGCTCCCCTGTAACCTATGGTTGATAATACCAGTCTCCCAGGAAGAATGGGGAGAGTTATGAGGAGTGCCAATATTCCAGTTCTTTGCCAGGAGGGGTGTGAAGTTGACTGTGGAAGTTTGTTCCTTCTCTGCCTTGGATCTGCCTTGGTTATTTGTATAGCCTGCTTATTTGCTCTTTCCTTATTGGTTCCCAAATAAAAGTCTACTATATTCTTCTGGTTAGCTATCAGGTAGTTATCCAATAGCCCTACCCCTCCAGCTAATGTTAACATAAAGGGTTAATGCAGCTTAGTGACTACCCAAGTTTTAATACCACACCTTACTCAGCAAGCTCAGTTAACAACAAGATAGGCAATAATCACCTGGCTGTTAGACAGTCGTTAACCACAGCCAGAACAAGCTAAAGCCTACAGCCAGAACAAGCTAATGTCTATTCAGGACAAAGTGTGTCCAAACAAGATATGAGGCCTACACTGGTGACAATACAAAGCCTGTGGCCTGCTACTAGCAATGTTCCTAGATTTTTTTTAACTACTCTACTGTGCTGGTTTTGGCTGGGATAGAGTTAATTTTTTTCATAGTAGCTAGCATGGGGCTATGTTTTGCATTTGTTATGAAAACAGTGCTGATAATACAGGGATGTTTTCGTTATTATTGCTGAGCAACCCTTACACAGAGTCAAGGCCTCTTCTTCTCACACCACCCCACCAGCGAGTAGGCTGGGGGTGCACAAGAAGTTGGGAGGGGGCACAGCTGGGACAGCTGACCCCAACTGACCAAAGGGATATGCCACACCATATGACATCATGCTCAGCATATAAAGCTCGGAGAAGAAGAAGGAAGGGAGGGATGTTTGGAGTTACGGCATTTGTCTTCCCAAGTAACAGTTACGCGCGATGGAGCCCTGCTTTCCTGGATATGGCTGAACAGCTGCCTGCCGATGGGAAGGAGTGAAGGAATTCCTTGTTTTGCTTTGCTTGTGCATGTAGCTTTTGCTATTAAGCTGTCTTTATCTCAACCTATGAGTTTGCTCCCTTTTACCCTTCTGATTCTCTCTCCCATCCCCCTGTGGGGGAATATATGAGCAGCTGTGTGGGGTTTAGCTGCCTACCGGGGCTACCCCACAACAGCTGACAACATTGTGAGGCTGCTCTTGAAATGGAAAAATGTAAATTTCACATCTATTTTCAAGAAAAAAAGGAAGGAAGATCTGGGGAATGAAATGATAATCAGCTTCACGTCATTACCCTGGAAGATTTTGAAGCAAATCCTGCTGTAAGTCATTTACACCTACATAAAGAAGGGGATTGGGAACAGCCAGCATGTATTTACCAAAGCTGCTTTAGCAGCCTGATGGTCTTCACTGGTGAGTTGTCTGGCTGTGTGGGTGAGGGGAGAGCCATGTATGTAAATTACTTTGATTTTAGCAATATTCTCACAGCCAGCCATAATATCTTTGCAGCCAAATGTCCTGAAGTTTGACAAAATTTGTGAAGTTTTGTACTTGGGATGGAATAATCCCATGTCCCAGTACAGTCTCAGCATTGCCAACTGGCTAGAGAGCACGTTTCCAAATAATGACCTGGGAATCCTGGTGGGCAAGAAGTTAAACATAAGCCAGCAGGGTAATCCCCATGGCAAAGGCGGCCAACAGTATACTGCACTGCATTAGCAAGCATGTAGGCAGCCATTCAAAAACTGCTATTCCTTTCTACTGGGTATTGTGAAATTGCATCTGGAGTACTGTGTCCAGTTTTGGCCTTCACTTTACAAGGAAGACACTGATAAACTGGAACAAGTTTGTCTGGGAAAGAGCCGCTAAAATGGTTTGGGGACAGGAGCACAATGTACAAGAGGCGGTTTTGCTGAGATCTTCTCCTTGGAGTTGCACAGTGAAAGCTCGAGAGGGAATGTACACACTTTGCATTAAGAAAAAAATCTAATTAGATATAAGGAAAACACTCTTAATAGTAAGCATAGCCAGGCATTAGAACAAGCTGCTTGGAGAGGCTGTGTAATCTGCATCCTTGGAGATATTCAGAACTTGACCGGAGAGGCCTTAAGAGAATGGATCTTACTCTTAAGCTAACTGCAGTTTTGAAGTTGTCCCAGGTTTGAGCAAGTGTTTACCTCCTATGCCCTCCAGAGATCCTACTGAAATCTATCTGATTTTATAATTTTGAGATATGTCAGTCTTATGAATGAATTAGAAGTGAAC
Organism: Fregata magnificens; assembly: GCA_013389945.1. Lineage (NCBI taxonomy): Eukaryota > Metazoa > Chordata > Aves > Suliformes > Fregatidae > Fregata > Fregata magnificens. Next base: position 8,697 of record WAAD01010440.1, on the reverse strand, counting down.
ATGCATGTGTGTATTAGTATATTGCAGGTTTCCTTATAACAATAAAATTATGTTATAATTTGAAACTACTTGAAGTGAGCTCAAGATCACATAAAAAAGGAGACAACGAGTTATGGAACCAAACCAAAAAATGATAAGCCTTTACTNTGTGTTGGTGGCTGGAGGCGGCACCAGGGTTTGGCTGTGGCCGGGCGGTGCCTGCCCAGCCCCGGGGCTGCCGCTCCCTCTCCCTCTCCCTCTCCCTCTCCCCCCCCGCTGTGGGCTGGGGCTGGGCGGGATCTTGGGAGGGGGCGGCCAGGACAGCCGGCCCGGGCTGACCGGGGCTATTCCGTACCGTGTGACGCCTGCTCAGGGATAAAAGCTGGGAGGCAGGAGGCAGCGGGGGGCATTCCTGGTTTGGGACGTTGGTCTGTGCCCTCGGGAGCAGCCGCGGCACGTGCTGGGCCCTGCTTCCCGGGCGGGGGCTGGGCGTCGCTGTGGTGAGAGGTGGGGAGTGGGGTCCGTGTTGTCCTTTCCCTTTTGTTTCCGCACGTGGTCTTTGTGTTATTAAACTGCCTTTGTCCTGACCCAGGAGGTTTCTTTCCACCTCATTTTCTGCCCCTGCCCTGCTGAGGAGGGGAGTGATAGAGCGGCTGGGTGGCACCCGGTGTCCAGCCGGGGTCAAACCACCACATAGACATTGACTAGAAAATGAGGAGAATGCTTCAATGGCTTTGATGAGTTTGCCAGATCAGAATTCATTTCTGTGTCCTTTATCCTTATAGTAAAAAGCAGACCAATGGACTAGATTTGCTAATCAGTGTAATAATATGTCACAACAGGGATTTACAGGAAAAGGAACTGTGAGACAGAATGCAATGGCAGTGTGACACGTGGTGGCTATTGTGGTTTTAAGATTAAATGAGAGAGAAGGAGGAAATTCTTAAATATACAGTTTTTTGAATAATTAATTCAATTTTTCTCTTTTTTTTTTTTAAATGAAGAAACAGTAGGAAAGTAAATTTTTTCTTATGTGTCCTAAAAGTTTGTTAATGAATATTGGATAGTTGCATCTATTATCAATGTTTTGGGAAAACCTAAGTAAGTATGTCTTAAGGCAATAGCTAACACCATGAAAAATACTAATGGCAGGAATTAATTGAAGATAAAATTCAGAAATAATAAGTGATTACATATGGTGTCTAATCTCATTTTTTCTTAATATTTCACGTGAATGTTACAATCACAACTATGATCTTTAAATAACATTTGCATTCCCTCAGGATCCCAAACTTTGTCTATCTAATATAGGGGAAAAAAAAAGATTAAAAAAACCCCTTTCCTGTTCATCATAGTTGATGTTTATATGTAACTGAAAAAGAAAGATTAATAAGTCAATATGCTTTTATCCAAGAAGCATAATTAGTCTGCTTCACTGCTATGAATAATTAAGAGGGACATTTTAAAAGAAAACAATATGTTAAAGGCTAATTAAAGTTTTGGAACTTATATGACAAGCCATGTTTTATGTGTTACTGTAAAACATTTTGAGAGCCAGGGTCAGTTTTCTGAAGGCCTTGTTCTTTGCAACTGATACAATCTACAATACTTTTTTTTTTTCCCAGCAATATTTCTACCCAGAGTTTTAAATGCTCTCTGTTTCTAAGTAAAAATGCAAATTCATTTCTACTTGCGTTTTAACATTTTTATGCTACATTTGTGAATTATAAGATAATTTCTTGTGAGACATAAAAATCTGGAACCAAATTGTGTTTTAAGCAAGCATGAATGAGAAGACCTAATTTGCAAAGAATATTGCCAATAGCATTGGTATATTGGCAATTATATGAATCTTTTTCATATTGCAGCGTCTGTGGATAACAAAAATTAAAACAATTTATTCACATGCAAATTATTCAGGTCCATTTGGTACAATTTTTATCATTTATACATGAATGATGATGTACACAAAATCTGTGCAAATATTAACTTTCTTCTTCTGTTTCCTTTACCCCAAACAAGTAGAGCTATTTCCTGAACTATTTATGGTAGAAATACCATTATATTTTCCTCCTGGGTCAGTTTCAACCTGGTTAACTGTGAGAACATATCAATATTTATGTAGTTGCAGGAGAGGTGGCAGTGTCTTAGGAGGAACAAGTGACAACAGAATAAGAGAACTGTAGGCCATCTTTTGTTGGCAGTGAGGGTTTAAACAGGTACATAATAGGATGGCGATAAATATTTGAAAAGAAATTTCATTTGGAGACTCCTATTTCTGAATTTCTAAATTTTAGGCAACAAAATTTAGTTGAGGTGAACCCCATGTTTTGTGTCAATAATACATACTTTTCATGAAAATTAAAAACTTGAACTGCTAAAATTGAAGCATGACAATTACCACATCCTGGGGTGCATTAAGCACAGTATAGCTAACCGGTCAAAAGAAGTGATTGTCCCACTGTACTGAATGCTGCTATGGCCTCACCTTGAGTTCTGTGTGCAGTTTTGGGCTCCACAACATAAGAAGGATATAAAAATATTAGAATGTGTCCAAAGGAGGGCAGCAAACATGGTGAAAGGACTACAGGGCATGACTTATGAGAAGCAGCTGAGGATACTAGGTTTGTTCAGCATAGAAGAGAGGAGACTGAGGGGAGACATCGCTGTCCACAACTTCCTCATAAGGAGGCGCAAAGAGGTAGGTGCTGTTCTCTCTGGTGTCTGGTGATAGGATGCAAAGGAATGGCTTAGACCTATGTCAGGGAAACTTCAGACTGGATATTAGGAAGAAGTTCTTCACTGAGAGGGTGACCAAGCGCTGGAACAAGCTCCCTGGGGAAGTGGTCATATCTGCAAGCTTGTTGGTGTTCAAGAAGCGTTTGGACAATGCTCTTAGATTTAGGCTTAACTTTCAGGTTGCCCTGTGTGGAGTCAGGAGTTGGACTCATGGGTCCCTTCCAATTCAGGATATTCTATGATTCTATGAATTATGTGACATGTGTTGATAGAAAGCATTAATAGTGCATAGTAGGAACCTATTATGCCATGAAATACTGTCAAATTATACAATCAAAAGAAGAAAACATTTTGTCTTTCTGGAACAAAATTACAATTTGAAAATTTGCTGATATTTTCCAAAAGAACTCTTTCATGGGAAATGATCAGAAAAATAAGTCTTTATTTGATTTGGAACAAGAACAAATTTTGAAATGCCAGTTTTCAGTTAAATAAGAAGTAACATCTTGCACAGCTCCAGTGATATCTGTGTGTGAGATAAAAGCTAAGTGTAGACATTTAAAAATGTGATTTTTGGCAGTAGAGCAAGTAAGTTTGAAACTATTCCAGTCTTTAAAGGCTTATTCATGATTACTGGCTACTAGAACATTTCTTAAGATGTTTCAGGACTCAGTCGCTTACATGAAACTGAGTATTTAGTTTAAAGATAATTCTTTATACCCACACAAACAATCACTGTAGTAAAAACAGAGGATAGACCAAATTAATATACATAGGGAGAAGGTTGATCATACTGTCATTAATGAAAAAGGGAGATCCAGGAGAAAGGCAGGAACAAGTGAAGGAAACACTGGTGTGAGACAGCTGAACTATTCTGAGGATATTCTGAATTCTCAATTTGAATGCTTTAGAAACTGACAGCTTTCACAGCTGTGGGAGATAAAGGTGAAGTAAAACCATATTTGCTTCCCAGATGAGCTCTCTGCATTTTAGGCTGTATGGAGACATAGAGTGAATTCTTCTAAGAGGCTGACACACAAGCCCAACAGTGCTACAGTGGTGAATGTGTTTTGTACTGACTGAAAAACTAAACCATGTCAAAATTCCTATGAGACCAGATGTTTTATTTCAAGGTAGAGTAATTCATAGAAAAATATCTCCAAGGCTGTGCTGCTGAGGAACTAAAAAGCATCCGCTGGCAGGCTTCATCAACCTTCACTAAAACTTAAAATTGAAAAACCAAAACAAACCACATGGAAAAAAAACCCCAAAAAACCAAACAAACCCTATGATGAAGTCCTAGTAGCTGCTCTGGCCAACTTCCATTTAGATCATTTAATGTACAGATATAACTTGGTTAGTGTCTTGGACTTTTCTTCTCTTACACTTCTTTCATTAAACAGAGCTCTGCTCTCACGTTTTCATCTCTCCTTCATATTATTATGCAAGCATACAGTTATACAAATAAATTCTTTTGTAAAACAAATCAGATTTATTACCATGTCCTTCAGTTACTTTCCCACTGGTACAGAATGCTTTTTTCATAGTGTAACAGTGCTGTCATTTCACTCCGTAACTGGCTAGAGCAGAGAGCTCTATCATTCTAGTGAACTAGTAAAGACTACGAGTCCCACAGGAAGTCTGATTTTGTTTCACTTCCAAAATACATTGTATTTAAACAATATCTTTCAGAAAGGGACAGATAAAATTTCATCCTTTGCATTACAAGGTGACATAAAGTTTCTAAAAAGGATTCCCACGCAACTGCTTTAGCCCCACCCCAAGTGTTGTTTGACCCTTCTGGCCAAAATCCCTTTTCAAAGGGTTTCACCAGGTTTTCCATTATACAAAAACAGCTTCCAGAGATGCCTAAGTTCCTTATCCGTTAATCAGTCTTGCATCCTAAAGGCAGAAGGGCAGCACAGTAATGTGTTTTGTCACTATAGAGGCAACTACCTTGCCCTCTGTTTTCTAAAGGGATGTCTTACAGAGCATTTATTTTTCCCCGTTTTCCTCTTGCTGTTTTCTGTCTTTCAGCTACTCATCCTCTTTGTTATTTTCTTCCTTTTTCATCCTTTTGTGTTCTTCTTGCACCGTTTACTAGAGATAGGGACTATCTAATGGTTTGAATTTCAAGTGTGCAGTCTTCTACTAAACAGAAATGTTTAAAGGTCAGAATTTTATGAAAATATGTGTTCCAGCAGGAGTAACAAATCAAGCCTAGACTATATTTTGTCCGTATTTGGAATGTGTGTATTCAAACTGAGCTCTCATTTGCAATTCACAGTTAAGGCTGCTCTGAGTCTTTTACGTTACTTAGTAGGTCTCATTGCAAAAAAATGGAGCAATAATAATTTATGTCTCCTGAGGACCTAAATACAATTGTAGGCTTCTCCAACTTTTAAAAAAAATATTATTTATTTTTTTAATTAGGCTTCCTGTTTTTCTATGATTTGGCCATTTTCAAACTCTATTGAAATAGATCATTCTTCTATTACCTTTTTTGAGCTTCTTTTCTCCCTTTCACCAAATTGCCTTGTTTTTTCTTTTTTCTCTGTGCTTTATTCTTCTTTCTATTTTCTACTGAGCAACCTATAAACTACCCACTGAAATACTCTTAAGAAAATGCTTAAGTTTTATGTCAAAGGAAAAAAATGATCCACAAATATTACCAATAAATGGACAGTCAAAAATACATATATGATTTATAGATGCACATTAAAAACTTGTAAGCCTGCCTGATCTTAAAAAGAACAATGTACCTGAAAATAAGATTAATTCACTTGTGAAAGGTCAGTGCAAGAACTTCAAGAACCTGATCACTGAAAGCGTGGTAAACATGCCTCAAGGAAGTAATTCTTGATTTGTTACAAAATAGAAAACAATGAATAACAACTCTGACAGAAAACTGCTAAAAGCAGAGAATTAAAACTCACTTGATGAAAATGGAATTTTTATTTTTCAGGGGATACTTTTGAAAACTCAGCTCTATCTACACCAATACTAAAACATAACATGGTCAGAATCAAGATGAAATAAGTCTATTGAAAAAGGGGAAGATAAGTTTGTGATTAAGGCACTAATCCAAGAAATATTTCTATACAGGTATATATAACTGGTAAAGAAATGTGTTTCCTTCTTGTTTCTGTTCCTTTTAAAACCATGATCATAAAATATTAATGTATCTTATTTTAACTCGAAATTCTTCAGGAATTTTAGGTATCTCAGAATTGAATATTTGCACCATAATGTTCTGTTGGGCTACTAAATGTTTTTTATCCAAAAGAAAAAATGAAATAAAACAAAGATAACAGTCTGAACTAAAGGAAAAAAAGGTCACCACTTTGACATACTGTTCTTGTCTAACCAAAGTCCTTTTGGTAGAATTTTCCAAAGAAATTAATGTGTTAGAAGTTTAGGTATTAACTGTCTGAATTGTTTTCTTCATCTTTCTGTGCCCACCAGTAAACTGTGAAAATCCCCTTTTTCAGTTTTAATTTTTCTCAGCTGTTGCTTTTCTGTAATAAGACAAGTCCTGGACACCTTATCCTTAAAATACAACCTGTATAGATACTTTAATGACCTAAAAGAGAAGAGTTAGATTCATTCTTGAAAAAAATAACAAAACAATAGCAACAAAAAATGCACTCATCTTTGTATTGTAATATTAGTGTGAAAGGAAGAACAAGAACAGTATACATATTGTCATAGTCAAAATTCAGATTAGATTATTTACAATATGGAGCAGATACATACGAGAAGGAAAATTTAAGCCACTTATAACTGTTTTCCTGTTCTTTAGGCAACTGGAAGATGGGATAAACTGACAATTGACTATGAGAATCAGAAAAGCTGAGTTCATGTAAAGTGTAAAATGAGCTGTATGAGTGTTGAGGAACAAGGTCCAATGCATAGCACCAGATGAAGGTTGGTCATAATTCAGCTTAACAGCAAGGTAGGACCACGGCTTGTTTCATCTGTACTTTTTCCCTTATATTCCCACATACATACAGATAGTGTATAGGCATCTTAAAAACTAGCTGCATTTTTTTTTTTCTCTCATTCTGTAGCCACAGGACATTTCCAGTGTAAACTGCCTAAAATTCTATCTCTATTCGCTCTGGGTTCGGGCCTCTTTTTCCAGGTAGCTTGTATTGTTCCTGGTCTGAGCGTTTGTCATGTATTGTTAACATCCCCAAAATCTGATAGAGTTCCTTCTTGGTCCTTAATTTGAGCTTCATTCATTCTTTCATTTCCTTTGCCCTTTTCTTCCTTACACATTTAGTTGATACTGCCTTGCCATTTTAACAGATTCTTTCTTTTCGAGACACTTCTGTACGAATTCCCCTTGTGTTTGTTACAATGACTGGTATTGCTTGTGCAGTAGACCATCACTTCATTCAGAACAGAGCATTTGATCAGAACGAAAGGCACAAGGGAAAAAGGAAGTCTGGATAGCCATACGTATGTGAATTGCCAGCTCTAACACATTCAGAATCGCTTAAAAGATGTCTGCACTTTGTTAGGAAGTTCATATTCCTTGGCATGCTCTCCTGTACCATTTGCTGCCTTAGCAATGTCTTGGCTCAGAGCCTTTTGCATTACCTGATGATGCTGCAGGCTCTTTTTACTCAGAAGAGTGGTCTGACCTCCTTAGTACACATCAGATATGAGAAGTTATGAGCAGCTCTGAATAAAAATAAAATTATTTTTGCAAATGTATTTGAAATATTAATTAGATAAAGGTGTCCCCATGGCATGAAAAAAAATTCAAACATGGCAGTCATAACCAAAAAAATACCAGAGGTTATCTTCATCTTGAATCCATTCAAATTAAAAAACTCCAAACCATGTAGTTTACTATGAAGCCTACACTGGCATGGCTGGCACGTTAAACTGTCACTTCACCTTTGGGCCAAATTAACTGCCTTTGAATTGACTGCAGCCTGTTCATCCCCTTAAAACCCCAGCAGCTGCAGGACAGATTCTAGCAAGTTTGCCAGGCTCTAAACTTTCTATCAAAGCGCATCTGGCTTGGCTGGTAAAATAAACTGTTGATTGCACTGTATTTGAAGTACTTGGCTTGAAGTACCTCCCCAGACTTTAAATATCAGTCTGTCTGAAACACTACCGAGATGATCTTAACTACAGCCTTTTCCCTTAGCAATATGCTCCTTTCTCAGCAATATGTTCCTAATTTATCCTTGCCACCTTCAAAATCATTGCTACACTGCCTGATGCTAATTTGCCTTGACTCCTCCCTTCTGATTTTGAAGTCAGCTCTATCAGTCACCTCAGTTCTCCACTTGGAGCAGTAGTTAAGTTTGTTTTGTAGATAACTGCTTTTGCACTCTCTTATTAGAATTTAATGGTAACGTGCTTCACCAGTCATCTTCACGCATAATTTTTTCTTTTAACAGACAGCTCCACTTTGAGAAAAAAAGATTTTAAAGCACAGTTTTAGTCTCCTGAGATAACTCAAATATTTTATCCACTCTCCCTCAGCTCCAATGCCCAATCCTGCCTACAGGACAGACAACTGGGAACTGT